>JAQZBX010044551.1:0-21331 GCA_029593785.1 Cabassous unicinctus
GGAGTCAAAACTGGGACCTCCAATGTGAGAGGGAGTTTCTTAATTGCTTGAGCAACCTCTACACCCTGCTTTGGTGTGTCTCTCATTATATATTCCTCATGTCTTTTGTTGTGTCATCTTGTTCCATCAGTTCAACATGCTTACCCTTTGCATCAGTTCGTTGCTTCATTTGTCTTCTTATTTTTTTTTTAAGATTTATATTTATTTATATTTATTTATCCCCCTGTTGCTGCTTGTGCTCATTGTGTCCATTTGCTGTGCATTTTTCTGTGTATGCTTGTCTCCTTTGTTGCATCATCTTGTTGTGCCAGCTCGCTAACCATGGCCATGGGGGCCAGTTTGCTTTCTCCAGGATGCCCCAGAAATGTCCATTTGCTGTGCAATTTTCTGTGTCTACTTGTATACCTTTGTTGCATCATCATGTGCCAGCTTGCTCACCATGCCATGTGGGCAGTTTTGCCTTCACCAGGAGGCCCTGGGAATTGAACCCACGGCCTCCCATATGGTAATTAAATGGGAGCCCAACCAATTGAGCCACAGCTGCTTCCCCTCATTTTTCTTCTTTAGGAGTCACTGGTAATAGAACCTGGAACCTCCCATGTGGTAGGCAGCAGCTCAATCACTTAAGCCACATCGGCTTCCCCAACCTTTCACTTTTATCTTGGTGTCCTTACATAGAAGGTGAATCAGTGGTAGACAGCATATAGACAGCTCATATTTTTTAATCCATTCTATCAGTCTCTGTCTTTTGATTGGGGAGTTCAAGCCATTAACATTCAATATTATTACTGTAAAGGCATTACTTACTTCATCCATTTTGTCTTTTGGCTCTCTGTTGTCATATTTTTCTATTGTCTGCTTTCTTACCATTTATTTTACCCTTCTAATAATCTTCATTTCTACACTTTTCTCCAAATCTCTTACCCTTGTTTTTTCCTTTCATCCTATAGCACTCCTTTTAGTGTCTCTTGTAATTCTGGTCTTTTGGTAACATATTCTATTCGTTTTTGTTTGTCTCTGAAGACTTCGAACTCACCTTCATTTCTGAAGGACAATTTTGCCAGATGTAGAATTCTTGCCTGGCAGTTTTTCTCTTTCAGTACCTCAAAAACATCATGTCATTTTCTTCTCTCCTCCCTGGTTTCTGATGAGAGGTCAGCACCTAATCTTACTGAGTTTCCCTTGTATGTGATGTTTTGGTTTTCTCTTGTTTTTCCCTGAATCTTCTCTTCATATCGGATATTTGTCATTATGAATAGTAGGTGTCTCGGGGTAGGTCTATTTAGATTTATTCTGTATGCGGTGCATTCTCCTGCTTGGATATTGATATTCATATCTTTCATCAGGGTTGAAAATTTTTGGTCATTATTTTCTCAAATATTCCTTCTGACCCTTTTCCATTCTCCTTCTGGCATACCAATAATGCAAATGTTTACGCATTTCACTTTATCGTTCAATTACCTGAGACTCTATTTAATTTTTTCCATTCTCTTCTCTTTCTGTTCCCGTGCCTTTTCCAGTTCAAATGTTCTGTCTTCAAAATCAATAATTCTGTCTTCAAGCAGTTCATATACACTCTTGTGTGCCTCTAATGTATTTTTAATCTCATCCATCACGTCTTTCATTCCCAAAACATCTGTTACTTTTCTTTGCAGGCTTTAAAGTTGTTCTATAATCTCACTGAGTGTCTTCTTAATATCCTTTATTTCTTTAATCATATTTTCTTAATTCTTTGAAGTAATTTAGGAGACTTGTGTGATTATCACTGATTAATTGTGTTAAATCCTGTATCTCTTCAGTGTATTTGGTTAGTTCCTTTGGCTGGGCCATCTCTTCCTGTTTCCTAATATCACTTGCAAGTTTTTGCTGATGTCTAGGCATCAGAATATGTTGGTGAATTTACTCTGATGTTCAATTTCTCTCTTTTGCCTATTGTTTTTTTCTCACAGTTCTTATTTAAAATTTTGTTCAGCTTATTATTTAAATTTGCCCAGCTCAAGTTATCAAAATTGGGCCAGGGACTCATGAATGAGGTGCAGATATTCTCCCTGGGACTAGGATACAGACAAAATGGAAATTTATTTTGTCCATGCAATTTCCAGATTGGCCAGCAGATGGTGACAAAGTATACCTTTCCACTGAGGTGTTTCAGTCTTGGGTTTCCTGTTTTCCTGTATTGAATCTCCAGAGTAGAGATTCAAAGTGGGTTCTGCTGGCCAAAGCCAGTGAAGAGAAGCCATCTAACTCTACTTCCCTTTTCTCTACTTCCCTTCAAACAGCTGACAGGGAAGAAGATGTCTGTTCCCCTCTCTGTCAGCAGCAGTGAGCCAGGGGTTTTACCCCTGCTTAACACCTTGGGTGGGGAATGGGAACCCTTTCAGCCTGCCACAGGGGCTTGGTAATTCACATTTATTGTTTCAGCTTCTGCCTCTCTCTGTCCCTCATCCTCCTGGGAGTTGTGTAGCGTTGTCCTGGTCTGCTGACCATGAAAGCTGGTCCCTTGGACAGTTGTTGGCTCATTCTCTGTAGTTTGTTACAGCATTGAGCTCTGCCTGTTAGACACTATCTTCCTACAACCCCCAGTGTTTTCTTAATATCCTTCATCTCTTTATCCATCTCATTAAATTTATTAATGAGATTTGTTTGGATATCTTTGATTAGCTTTCTGAAATCCTGTGTTTTGTGTGGAGGTTTAATTTGTTTGTTTGACTAGGCCATCTCTTCCCGTTTCTTATTATACTTTGCAAATTGTTTCTCGTGTTTTGGTATTTTTGTTGTTGTTGCTGTTTTTAGTCTTTGCTCAGTTTCTCTCTATATTCTATGGCTTTCTTATTGGTTAGGTTTTTGGTATTGCTCTTCTTTGACAATTGGTTCAAATTATTTTAAACCTTTATACTTAAGAAATCATTTTTTTTCAGCACTTATATGACTTTACACTGAATATATGGTACAATTTCTATTTATTTGTTTGTTTATATTTTTAATTTAACAAAAAGAAACTTCAGATTACATAAATGTTATATAAAAATATAAGGCATTGCTACTAACCATGTATTGTAGATTACATTATAGTTTACACTCTGTGCCATGCAATTTTGTAAGTTATGATAACACATATAATGCCTGTTTTGATCACTGCGATGCCATGCAGGACAATTCCAGTGTCCAAAAATATTCCCATATTACACCTATTATTCCCACTCCCTCCCTTCAGAACTTCCAATGGCCACAAGCTCCAAATCAATGATAAAAGTTATTCCATTGCTAGAATCACAAGAAATTTATAGTAGAATATTTGTAAGTCTAATTTAGTCCATTGTTCCTTCCCAAATCTTGAGGATTTTGGGAAGGTGATGTCCCCTCTGCCTCTAATTGAGAGGGGTCTTAGGTACCATGGGTAGATTATTGGAACAATTTTGCTTGCATTTGTAGACTCTCTCTGTTCCTTGGGATGGGTGTTGTTCATTATTAGCACCCTGTTATTTGTCCTGGGTGAGTCCAATGAACTGGAGAGTAGGTGTTGTAACTCTGCTGAGATTTGGGTACAATTTTTGAGATTGCACTATTTGTGCAACTATTTCATCCCCAGGAGCAAGCTTCCTTTCCCCTCTTCTTCCTCTGGGTTTGTTAAACTGTTATGTTTTTTATTTGCTTCTGTTATCAGATGGCTCTGGTTTCTGGGTTTCTAGGTTCTTGGTTTATGCTGCATAAGAGAATTTAAAGACATGCCCTAGGATAGGAAAGGGAGTATAGCTATGAAGAAACAAGAAAATGAGAAAAGTACATGGTCCTAGGTATGGACAATGAGTGGCCTGCAGAGTGAGGTGTCTGCATGGGACTCCAGGTCAGGAATTTTTAAAACCTTTCTTCTCCCCTTTCATAATGTTGGGGCAGGGCCCCAGCTATTTGCTCTTCTGATTGGTTGCCCCACTTGTCATTTCTCAGGGTCCCAATGGTGCAGGATTTTGAGGGTGTCCAGGGCATCCCCTTGACCTGACGGGATCTCATGGGTCAAGCGGAACTTCGTTTTATCAAATGGGATCTCTTGGCTAGGGTCTCACAGGATCTTTCCAGTAGACTTCTACTTAGGGGGTTTCCAGGCAGGGTCTCACAGCCATGTGGTCTGTCAGCATGTTGTCTTTTGGCCATGTTGTTTGCCAGGCCAGCCAACTACCCCCTGTCACTATACTAACTTGCCTCAAAAACCCCCTCAGAGAGTTTCCACCCTTATTCTTAAAGGGGGTGCTGAAGGATGATGAAAGGTGATGGTCTTTCTTCTTTAGTTACTTCCTGCTGGTTAGAAGGAATAGACCCTACCTGACAAGGTGTAATATTCTGTGGCTATTCTATTGTAGTTGAGGGAAGATGGGTCTAGCACCCTCATTGGAAACTGATGAAATTCCCCACATGATATTGATTCTGTAAGAAATAAAATTATAATTTAAGATATATAGTCCTATTAAAAGGATAAAGAAGATGTGGTATGCAGGCCCAAAAAGTGCCCAGTCATAACATACTGGAACATGAGAGTGAGAATGGCCAAGGTGCCTTCAGAGGCTGTATACTCCCTAAGTTGATGGGAAATTGCATCCTTTCTTGAGTTCTTTTTGCTGTTGGTTAACTCTACAGAGAGATTTCAGTAGACTCACTTGGGTTTGTTATAAATTACCAACCCACGTTTTCTTGGTGGTTGTTATGCCTAGGAGAGCTAGGAGAGGTTTGAAGAGAGGCACTGATCTAGACAAACTCACAAGGACAATACAGGCAACAACAAGAAAAGCATATGGCAAGTAAAGTAAATACAGTACTTAAGAGAGCCATTCCTTTATATTATAATCATATTCATTAACTACTTAGAAAATGAAATGTTTACCAGGACTTTTAACACATTCATTATCCCTCTGAATATGATCTAGATCAGAAAAGACATCATCATAATCATCAAGCATATATGTACAATATTTAATACTAGTTAATGAACTAACCAATGCATAAGTTTCTGTTTGAGTTCCAGTTGATAGATCTAAACTCCAGGTGTGTAATACCATACATGTTATCTCTCCATGGGAGCAGCCCATAATGCCAATTGTGTTGATTTACATTCTACTAACATTATTCTCATACATATTGCTCCACTTAGTATGTCCCACACAAAGCCAGCATGCTGCAGCACTGTTGATGTATAGAGAAGCTAGGAAGCCAGGGACCCAGTGTTTCACTGGCCTGGTTCATAGTGCCCTTGAGTGTTATGAAACAGAGCTGGTCTGGAAGCAATATCCATTGTACATCTGGCCATATTGAGCCACTGTTGGCTGTTACAGGAGTCCAAAACTTAAATACACTCTCCATCCTCCTCAGAATCATAACCAGAGACGTGGTAGACAACATTATCACTTTTGGGGTCAGTGACCAACCCAGCCAAAAAGTCAAATGGCGAGGCACCCATGCAGGGTATTTGTGCCAGACTTGAATGCACAAGAGAATTTGACAATAACATATTTAATGAACTTAAACTATTTTTGTCCTTTGCTGTTTACTATTATACCTTTGCCAAGATTATGTTAATTAACAGGTATTTTAATTTACAGTACAGGAAAAACTGCTTTCTTCATTATTTTGTGAAAATGTAAAGTTCCCAATGGAATCAAGATTATCTTTCTTTACCACCATGTTACGGGTGCAGCACATGGACGTGCATATCTGCTCAAGTTAGCTCAAAATTTAGGGTCAGCTGCTGGAATTCCTAAGTAAATTCAGCTGGACCTTCCTAAAATAATGCCACCTGTTGTTTTTCATGTTGATATTGAAATAAATCTGTCAGGGAGAAGGGAACATGGACCCTAATTTGAACTGCATCCCCATTTGCTACCTCACTTATGAGGCAGAAGCTGTTCTCAGGTCCCCTGATAGGGTGAAAAGATGTCCCACTGCTGGTGACTCCTGCTGGACTATCTATGGGGTGTGGAGCCTGGACATGAGTCCAAGGGTGCATTAGGTTCAGGGGACCCTAGGCTTGGGGCCTCAGGCTTCAGAATCTCAGGCTCCAGGATCTGAGATACAATGAGGGGGTAACTGAGGAAGGGATCATCTAGGATATCACACTCCTTCTCAGGTTTTCTCTTTTCTGGGGATGGTTTCACTTCCAAAGCATTACACAACCTACAAGACCCTTTAAAACTTGTGTTCTGAGATAGTACCATAAACAGTTGGATATATGGAATCTCTGACTTCTTCCCTTCCCTGTTACACAGGACTGGTAACTGGTAAATAGGCTTATAATTTACAGTGCTGTTGGCAGGACTTGCTGGCCATTTTCAAGGCCATATGGAATCTCTGCTTCCCTTTGCTTTTACGCTGGAGGTCTAACTGAAAATAGGGTTATAATTTAGAGTGCCATTTCCAAGGCCATACTATGGCCATAGTGTGTTACAGAAGAAGATCAGTTTCTCCTTACCTAACCCTTCAGTGAGCAAGGTCTTTTATGCTAGAGACTATGACAATTATTTTAGGAAAAATGAAAAAGTGTTTGTCAGGCAATCTGGTGTCCCATGTCCCAAGTCTGTGTAAACTATTACCCTCCAAGCTGCAACACCCCAAATATTGTTTCTTTAAAAAGCTAAGGGATGCTGACCAGTCAAGGGTCACATAAGGTTTGAGAGTTGTTTGGAGCTGCTGTGCTTGATTCACCTCCCAAAGACTCAGAGCCCTTTCTTCTGGGCATTGCCAGGGTGATCTAGACTTAGGAGATGCCTGGACCTAGTTTCCAGAGTTTGAAGCTACCAAACCACATGTGTGACTTTTCCTAGAAAAGGGGCTGGCTTTAATTTTTTTTTTTTTTTGCCTATTATGTGGTCTTATTTTATGACCATGGTCAGGGCGTTTCATAGCTAGACCAGACATTAAAAGTAATTGTTGGCTTTCTCTGCCTAGAGGGTTCCACACCAAGACTTTCTCTCCCATTTCTCAGCAAGCTCTGTTCTTTCCTCCATTTACCAAATAAATTCTTTTTACGGGCCAAAATAAAAAAACAAAAACAAAACCTAATAAAAGTAATTATTGTGCCCTTGCCAGTCAATAACACTGGAGGGAGGGTGCTGAAACAATGTGAGGGCATTCCAGGAGCTGAGAATGAGCAGAGATTCCCTGCACTACCTCGGGTGGGATGAAATACTTGCTAGTAAGTGTATTTTCAGTTATTGCAGTGGCTTCTGGCAGGTTCTTCTGTTATGAAGCTGCATTTTGTTATTAATATCAATTTAGGATTCTAATTAATAATGGTTTCCTGGAGTTAGAAATTTAAATACTTCATATTAGACAATGCTTTTGATAAACTTCTTATAATAAACCATAACCAAATAGACTAGTTATATTATATTTAAATAACCTTATTAAATTACAGTTAGTAACCCATGAATTTTACTTTATCTTAATTTCATTAAACGTGAACTTACAATTTTCATCATCTTAAAGATTTAATACATAAAATGTTAATTTGGTTACTTGGTATTCTATAAACCTAGAGAGACAACACCTAAGCTAAATAAAATTGAAATCATTATAGTTAATGCAAGGAATGTTCTTTTTCCATCCTTTATAGGAGGCTTAAACCTCTTTTCTTTAAAAAAATATTCTAAAACTGTGAAAATTTTTAAAAACCATACTGACTGCTAGGTCCTAGAACATATTTTAATTGTTTAATTTCATTTTTAGATAATTATTTTTATTTTTTTATTTATCCCCCCTCCTTGGTGGTTTCCTCATCTGTCTGCTCATTGTTTGCTCACCTTCTCCATTAGGTACTGGGAAATAAACCTGTGGACATTCTCACATAGGATGTGAGTGCACAACATCTTGAACTACCTCTGCTCCCCATGGTTTGCAGCATCTGCTGGCTTGTGGCATCTGTTCATTTAGGCATCTGCTTTTTGCAGCAAGTGCAGCTTCTAGCTTGTTGTGGCAGATGCAGTGTCTGCTTATCTTCTTTAGAAGGCAACAGGACCTGAACTTGGGAACTTCCATGTGGTAGGTAGGTTCCCAAAAATTTGAACCACATCCACTTCCCTAATTTGTTTAAAAGACATTTCCATAACTTTCAAAAACTTTTCCTTTACTTACTGAAATTTGGTAATAGATTATTAACCACCCTTATTTAAAGTCTTTTAAAAGGTTTAAATTGGGGAATTACAGGATAACTATGATTCTTAATTACCCAGCTTAGTAGATAAAAAATTTACACTAAACTTACATTTCATCCCGAAGTATGAATCTATACCCTGAACAAATAGAAACAGAGAGTTAGACACAGAAGCACACAATTTACTAATGCTGCTTATAATTTTCATTTTCTTACAAAATATGTTTAACTGTAAAATAACATTACATTTGAAAGATCTCTTTGAAGTCTATTTCTAATTAATCTGCACAGTGACCATGCAGATTTGCACAAGAATTTTATTCCTTTAATTATTGACTTATAACCAAATTATTCCTAATGCTTTAAAATACAGTTTACATTTTTCTTTACTTCAGAGCTTGGCTTATTTTCCAGTTTGACTTTGACAAACCTTGGATGAGAAACACTCATTCCAGTGTATATTCACCAAGGTCATTGAAGCCTCAGGGAAGCCTTGTTATTCTCATGACATGCTGCTTTTAGGAACAGCAATGCTCAAGGTAGGAGACCCCTGGCTCCCTGGTCCTCAGAGATAACAGGACTCCAGTGGCTGCTGGACTGGAAGAGTGGACATCCAGCCCTGAAGGTTGAGAAATCCACCTGGCAGCAATCTAGTTCACAGCTGAAGTCATAAGACAAAATCAGGGCTATTAACACCAGTGGAAAGACAGGAGATAGGGTGTCTTAAATTTGCCTTTCCATGAGGGGGGCAGAAGTTGTCATGAAATAACCATAAGCAAGGGCAAGGGGTGAGGCTAGACTTGATGTGACCATAAACAAAGGTAAATTCAGTTTATACTTACCATTACAGCAGCAAGTTTAGACTAAATCCACACAGTTATAGCAATTTCAATTATCCTTCTGCTGCTTTATAATAAAATAGCATCTATATAATGATATTTATTCTTATAGTTTCTAGTAAGTTTTCACTTTAGAACAAATTGGGCACTTTTGTTTATTAACTAAAGCAACCAAAACACTTTTATTAGTAACATTAATATTGCTAAGTTTCTCTGCTTTTCCAGCAGTTGAATTAATTCCACTTGTGATTTATTTTATACATCAAACAGAATTGCAAGATGATATTGAAATTTAAAGAATGATTTTTAGATTATCTTTTACCATTATCCTATTTGTAACAGGCTAACTCCAATCTGATTTATGAGTCCCTAGGCATGACATAACTGACAAAGTCAAACATAGATTAAAAGTTAAACAGAAGTTTAAGGACAAATTAGAAGAGAAGAGGGAATTTTACACACTGATTTAGCTTAGGGAAAGACCTGGCTTTGGAATCATCTTAATGCAGAGCTCCCAGTGTCTGTCCATGGGAGAAATCTAGTGCAAGGACCCTCCAGCTTTGTTCCTCCAGGAAAATCCTTGTTTAGTTGCTAGATATAGAGCTACAGGGGCCAGAGAAGCCCTGTGCCCAACAAGACATGAATTGGGGCTACTCTGGTGGCTGCATTCCATTAGTTACCTCCCTGTGAGGCTTTTTCATTGGAAGGATTGAAGTGATACAAGGGAATAGGCAGGGAGTTAGGAATAGCCAGGAACATTTTAAAAAATCTTAATTCGTGGCATATGAGGTTTTACCTTATTCTACAGGGGAGAGGCTTATTAAATGGCCCAGATCTTATTTCCCCATTTGCTTCCCTCATTAGGCACAACCAACGTTAGGAGAAGCCTGGGGTGCAATCTAGGACAGAGCAATTGGCCCATGTTAACTGAGAAATAAACAATCTTATCTGCCACACCAAGGGTCACCCAAGGCCTCCATGTTGATGGTTCACAAGTGGATTCAGAACCCTTCTGTCCTCCCTGGGGCAAGTCCACATCAGTTGGCATGGTGAGACAACTTAGGGCCATGTTCCTACTGATGTTGAGCCTGGTTGTGGGGTCCTGAGGTGAACAGTGCTTTTAACAGCAGCAGTTAATAGGTGAGACTCTCTTGGACCTGGTGCCCACCCATCATTACCTGACCCCTCCTTACCTTCTCCATCTTGCTGGCATGGTCTCAATTGTTGAAAACTGCAAAGGCTGTCTCTCAAAGGCATTTAATGGAAGTTTGGAGCCCAGGGAAATTTTCTGCAGCTTTCTACATCCATCCAAAGCATGTTGGAGTTCCTTGGAGGATCTGTCCTTCTCTAGAGTTAGGCTCTACCAAGAGGGTAGTTCTATTGCCTCTGCCGGCTTTCTATGAAATAAACCTGGATATTTAAGTTCTCCCTCTAGGAAATTTCCCTGAGCTTATATAAAACTGACCAGTTTGGTAGTACGCTTCTTCATCCCTTTAAGGAAACATGGCCACATAGTCTCTGGCCTTCAGATTTGTCTATCTCCTTTTTTTCTCTTACACAGATTTAACTGGAATTCAGTGTCCCATACAGAGCTCAGTTTCAGCCATACAGTAGCCATGTGGTGTGGCAGAAAAATATTAGCCCCTTTCTTTTTAGATGATCATTAGACAGGTTGTCCAAATTAGAAGCCACCCATTATCCCAGAGGAAGATAAATGCATTCATCAGTCATGGTGACGTCTCACTGATATGCCTGGTGGAATGGATTGTTCACTGAGCCAGTGACCTGGAGGTTAGGAGCCGTGCCCACTGTATCCACATTCTGGGGATTGTGAGCCTTATGTCTCTGGGTATCCCCAGAGACTTAGAGGTCTTAGGAGATGTTTTGGTCTGGTTCCCAGACCATAACCATCAAATCGGGCTTTCCCACTAGGAAAGGGACTGGATAGGGATGTGTCTTTTGCCTACTTTGCAGAGGTCTTTGGAGTAAGCCCATGAGTTAGCTCATTTCATGGCCATTCCCTGGGACAAGTTGTGCACTTAAACCTGGTATTAAGAGACAATTAAAAATCAGAGACTTATCTGTGGCTTACAGGCAAACAGCCTCAGGGGACCCAGAGGTAAAATCACTAATAAAACAAAAGAAGTCACAGTCCAGCAGCTCTGGCAGTGGGAGGAGTGGCAGTGGCTAGCAGCCTGGCTTCCAGAAGGCTCTCAGTGCACCACATCCTGCAGCAATTCCAGGGTGCCCAAGAGGAAGGTCAGCTCAGCCAAAGCAGCAGGGAATGAGGAGCCCAAAAGGAGGTCAATTTGGCTATCCACTAATCCCGCCCCTGCAGAAGTGGAAGTGAAGTCAGAAGAAGCAGCAGGAAAGGACAGACCTTTAGACCAAAAAGTGCAATGAAAAGAAAAATGGGAGCAAAGGGAAAAGAAGTTGAAGTGGTTAACCAAGAAACTAAAGATTTACCTGCAGAAAATGGAAAAACTAAAAATGATTAGTCCAGCCTCTGATGAAGCAGGAGGGAAAGAAGTCAAGTCTGATTAATACTGTCTACCATGTCTTATCAGTGATCCCTGTTTCTCCCTTCTTGTAGAATCCAGAGGAATATATTTATAAGCTATTGTGCAGATGTAAGTTTATTAGTAGCTGTGGAAGAAACATTTTTAAGAAGGAGATTTGGATCCCTCCTGATCCCATTTGATTTAAGTGTACATGCTTTTCTTCAAGAGAGGAAATCATTTGCCATTTGTTTGTTTTTTTGGTACAACCCAAACCTAGTGGGATATTGAATTATGGGAGACTTTGACTGTCTTAGGTATCAACTTACATTCCAGTGGGGGCTGGCAATTTTTATACTTTATAATACATCACATACTAAAGGGAGATTTGGAATCAGTTATGCATTTAATATGTGTTGAACATTTTAAATTACTCCTATTCCCATATTTTTTAGTAGACAGGTTTCTTAAAACCACTCCCTGATCTTGGCTCTCCCTGTCAGAACCCTGTAACCTCCTTGGTCATGATGTTTTATGTGCTGTAAAAGATTGGAAATGTGGGTGTGTAGTGTGTATGATATTAAATTGTGAATTGGCAGAGCTTAAAAATGTAAGAGCTTATTAAACTTTGAAGATATTGGAAATTGGTTTCCTCTTAAGGAAAACTTGCCTCCAAATTTTAAGCTAGAAATTCACTGGAATAATTTTAGAAAAACAGCTACATGGCTTTGTAAGTTCTTGGTATGAACACTAAGAATTGTGTACAAATTGTTCACAATATCTGTGCTGATCTTCAACACAACAAATAAGATCTCAATTATGAAAGAAAAAATAGGGCACAGACAGGCTTTAATTAAAACTCACCAGTCTCTGATGGGGGGTCAGAGAGCACAACTGGCCTCTCATCTCCTGGCTGGTTTGCCAAATAATGCTACCAGATGGCTCTAGTTTCTGGGCTTTTAGGTTCTTGGTTTATGTTGCATAAAAGAATTCAAGGAAATGCCATAGAGTAGGCAAGGGAATAAATATCTTATTTAGAAACAAGAAAATGAAAAATGTCCATCGTCTGGAGCATTGACTGCAGGTGGGCTGCAGAGTGAGATGCATGTGTGGGACCCCATGTCAGAGCATTTTTGTCTTTCTACCTTCCCCTTATAATGTTGAGGCAGGGCCCCAGCTTTTCTTACTCTGATTGGTTGCTCCACTTATCTTTTCTCAGGGGGCAAATGGTGTGGCCTTTTTAGTGTATCCAGGGCTTTCCTTTGACCCAATGGGATCCCATGGGTCAAATGGGATCTCATTTTTCCAAAGGGGATCTCATAGCTCGGATCTCACAGAGTCTTTTGTCAACCTTCTTCTCAGGATGTATCCAGGCAGCGTCTGTCGGCCATGTGGTCTGTCAGCTGTGTTGTCTGCTAGGTCAAACACCTTTCCCCATTCACATCTGTATATTTTTAATATTCCTTTTGTTTTCTCTAGCTGCTATTCTCTAGAGGGCTAAATTTGGTAAGATTGCTTTCCTGGATACAACTATCCCAGTCAGATTTCCTAGTCAAAACAGGCCCAGGGACCCATGAAGGTAGTTTATATTGATTTCAATGGGCTCTGGAGAGGAAGACCTAAAGACCACTAATCTTCTTTCTCACATCTCCCCAAATCTAGGCTTTCCTAATATACCTAGCAGATAGTGCTCTTCATCCAGTTGTTACTTGCTAAACTAAGGTTTTGCCTTCTAAGATGACTTACCCTGATGGGTGCATGATTGAGCCTGAAGATGCCATCCTAAACAAGATGAAACTTGTACATCTCCCAGCCCCTCGGATCTGAGTTCTCTAATCATCTTCCACAACCTGTGCTTTGTCCCCTGAGGTGAGTGGGTGACTCTGCCAATGCTGTCCAAGAGAAAGAGTTCAGTCTGTAAGGGCTTCCTTTCCTTTCTGAGGCCAGGAGTGCTACAGCCCTTTAAGGTATTTGGGGTGAATATCTGCACTGCCCTGTGAGAGAGTGTGTGCTTCTCTCCTGCCTGGTATGCCATGAGTCTGAATGTGCTGAAGCCTTTTAATGTGGTCTGGGTAAATCTAGATTGAGTTTGGCTGCACCCAAGATCTGCTCCTTCTTGGCATATGGGCTCATGCAGTGCTTCTCCAATCTGGGCATGTTGAACACAAATCCTACTATCCTGAGAATCTGCTGTGTTTTTCAATCACCCCTGCTTCTCTTATCGTGTTCCTCTGGCCTCTGGATTCTTCCAAAAATGTGATCCAAACAGATCCTTACTGATTATTAGCTGCCTAGTGGAAGAATCTGATTGTTAGAGCTCCCTACTTTGTCATCATCTTGGGTCTTTAATCATGATCATTTTAATCATCCTTTGTTACTGTTCCTCCTGTATTTTGGTGTCCTATGATGTTAAAGAAAGTTTAATTCCATTACAGTTTTTGGTCCATTTAATCAGATCACATCATTGTCTTGATGTGATCAACCCTGAGGTAATATCAGGAGTAAAATTAAATTAAAGACCCAGAAACCTGATAACTGAAAGATTTGGTTGTGATATGTAGAAAATTCAGGGGGAGGAAATGATATCTGAATCAGTGACAAGATGAATCTTGGCCTAAGATCTCAATGACTTTAGAGTGGGTATGGGGGAGTTTCAGTGGAGTAAATCCATTTACCCATGGGTCCTTTGTGGTCTGGCACAACGGATTGAAAAGAAGTTTATTACCATTTAAAAGGGTTAAGGCCATACTTACCACTCCTTGGTTATTTCTAATAACGTTAGCCAGGGTGGAAGACACACCATACAGCTATTTAGGTAGACTTGGTGAAGGAAACCACTGGCAAAGGAGAACACTTGCAAGATAAACTGCAATGAAACAACTGAGGTGTCATGTTGGAAATGGAAAAGGGTCTGTGGAACCTTAAAGACCCAAAGTGCTGGAAGTCAGCAAATTTCCAGGAAGAAATTATGACAAAGTGAGGGGATTTGAGAACAGATCTGAAGAGTGTTATAACCCTACTTGTGAAAAACAAGTCAGTTCAGAGTTGTGAAAAATGAAATAATAACTGTTGCTAATTTTATCTGTGTATAATGTGGACTTAACTTATTAAACCTATTTTCTGCATTTAAAGGCTCTCTCCAAGAAGAGTTATCATCTTGGATTCTGTAGTTTGTGGATCATAATACATGTAAAGAAAGTTTATCAGAGGAAAGGGACTCAGAAATTATTTTTTCCTTCTACTGAGTGCCCTCTTTCATAAGAGACTTAACTAAGAAATTTAAAATATTCATAATAATAACTGTTATGCCTGTGATTTCAACACAGGTGGGTCATATGTTTCTCTGAATATACTGGCAAGAAGGATCAGTAAGTGAAACTCCATTAAATCATCCTATTTATCCTACAGTCTTCAGGAGAGGTATATTCTTCAAATTGAATCATTCTATATGAATGCCAAGCTCTTTCTAAACATAATTTTTATTATTCCAGACTGCAATGCTAAACACTTTCTCAGGTCCCTTGAAGCCAGGATTCCACCGATATCCTAGGATCTAGAAAAGTGTTTACCTCAAATGACACATGGAAGACATGAACAACATGAGATGGCAATGGCATGAAAGGTGATGTGATGTTCCAGTGAGAACAATGGTGAAAGTTTTTGATTGGTTTCTCTAGACTCTGGAAGTGACAGCAGTTTCCTGACGGGGTAGCTCTTTGAGTGAAGCAGAGGCTTTGGGGTCTGGGAACCACAGAGGCAGCAGCTCTTCAACAAACTTGTTTGATATGTTTCTGGACCTGTACTTATGAGTATATCCTAGAGTGTGCTCCCATAGGTCAACTAATGACTCGATTCAAAAAGTGGTTTTGTATTGCATGCAATAAATATGCTTAAAGTGAGAGTTGAATGGCATAGGGTAAGTGTTCAAAGAGTCAAATGCATGGCACAGCCTGGTTGTGCAATGCGTGAAAGTTAAATTCCTCAGACAACATGAAAATATTGGATGTTTAGTGAAATGTAGTGGGTATAGAAAACATTAAGCATCACACAGTGGATGTGAAAGTATGATAGGTGAATGTAACAGCTGTATGTCAAGAAGCCATATTTGGATGATGCAGAATGGGTGTACAAGGAGGTGTTATTTATTGTAAATAGTGGTCATTTTAAGAAATAATAATTGAGTGGCATAGGGTGGTGTGTAATAAATAGACTTAAGTAAACCTGTGAAAATTATGCAACAAGTGTAATTGAATAGCATAGAGTTTAGTATCACACAGTGTGGAATGGCCCAGAGTGGTAGTGCATGTATTTTAACACTCCAGAATAGGTGTAGAAGAAGTGCCAATTTTAATAGCACACTGTGAGTGAGTGAAGTGTGATAGAAGAATGACACAGAGTGGGTGTATAATGAGCCTTTGTGAAATAATACACAGCAATTATGCATGGGGTGAGAACTGAATGTCAGTGGATGAGAAAGGAGTGAAAGGAATAGCATAGCTTTGCTTTGCAGAGGAAGTAAACAGAATAACACAAACAAGTGTTATGCCAAATTGAAGTAGTATTGAGAACACTGGTTTTGCAAGGAATTTGAGGTAAATGTGGCATGCAAGGAGTGACTGTTGAATAATCGAGTGGGTGTGCAAAATGGGGAGGTGGATGGCATAGCATAGTTCTGTGGTGCTTATAAGGTGAATAGTAGAGAGTTGGAGCAGTGATTTTAAGTTGGTAGTTTGTAAAGTATGTGGAACGATATAAGTTGAGTAGCTCTGTTGTGTCTTTAGTGGTGGTCAAATAACTCTAGGTGTGTTTTAGGAAGTGGTTGTTGGGTGGCAGAGAGCAGTTGTGCAAGAGTGTACATTACATAGTTCTTAATAGGTTTGGAAGGAGTAGTTGCTGACTCACAAACTGAGTGTGAGAGGGGTCAAAATTCAGTGGGGAGACTGGGTGCTCAAGCAGTGCAAATGAATGGCACAACCTGGTTTTGTAAGTTAAATAGCTCAGTGATAGTGAGCAATGATTGGAATTTTAATAGTTCACAAAGACTGTACGAGAATATATTTTGAATAAAAGTGGAATGAAAGGTTGATAAGTGAAAACAACAACTGAATGTGCAAGAAGTAATTTGGATGAGGCAAAATGGTGTTCAAGTATACATGTAATTGCAAAATGTGCCTATGCACATATTATAGTAGAATGACACACATGGGTGTACGATGAGTGGAAATGGAAGTAGCCATTTGGTTGTGAAACAGGTTAAGTTGAATACCAGAGAGGAGTGCATGAAACAAAAATTGGATGGAGCACAAGTAGTATAAAGTTATTATAATTATTATAAAAGGATTATGGGTTTGTCGGCAGTGATAGTCAAATTAGACAGGGTGAATGTGCATAGAGTGATGTTTGAATAACAAGAGTGCAAGAGTGGTGGTTGGATGTTGCAGAATAGGTGGGCAACTTGTGGATGTTGAAGGGCAGAGAGAGATTTTGCATGGAAGGATAAGTATGTGGCATAAAATGGGTATGCCAGGAGTGGAAAAGAATGGCATCAACTTGTGTATACTGACTAACTCAAATATGTACAACAAATGAGAGTAGAACCAAAACTGTGTGTGGCAGTTTGGCATTGTTTATGAATTCCAAAAATAGATATTGGATTGTGTTTATAAACTGGTCTGTTCCTGTGAGCATATTAGATTGTATTCGATTCAGAGGCTTCATTTTTTACTTGATTAAATTATGATTAAGTCTTTGATTCAGCCAAGGCAGTAAGATTTTAAGTCCCCCACCCAACAATGGGTTGAGAAAATGACATGGCAATAGAGAGAGAGGTTGAGTTTTGATGCTGGAGTCCTGGGAAGTAAATACACAGAGACACAGATACATGAAGAAAAAGAAAACACTGTTTTAGACACAATAGAGGTCCCAGGAAAAGAATGAGCCTGAAAATCTACAGCTGACCTTGTGAAGACAGCAGAGCAGCTGAGCCTGGAAAGAAACAAGCCCTGGGGAGAGAGATGAGCCTTATACCAGACTGCAGCTGAGACCAGATGTAGCTGGGACCACAGAGCCTGAAGAGGAAGGCAGAGGGCTGAGCCCTTGCAGAGGCTGGCAACAATCTTGCTCTAAAACATGACAAAAGACTTTGGTAAGGGAAGTAATTTACTCTTTCTGGCCTTTTCTATAAGCTCCTACACCAAAAAGTACCCTTTATAAAGCCAACAGTTTTCTGGTACTTTGCATCAGCGTCCCTTGGACTAATACACTGTGCCATTTAACAATCCTTGTAGAGCCTCTATTTGCAATTTTTAAAAAAAACCTGGCACACGTGTTCTGTCATTTATCTAGGACTCCCTGCATTCCTAGTTCTTCCATTCACCTATTAATCATGCTCACATACTCTGCGTCATTCAATTTATATGCTTTACACATCCTTTGCATGCCATTAAATTTCTAATCATTGCATATTTTCTATGAGCTTACTCATATTGCCCAAAAAGGCTTTGCCACACTCTTCCCACCACATTGCACCGTTCAACTGCCTCTCCATGAACACTTGTTAAACAAACATAGCTTCCACACACCCTTTGCTCCACCCAAAAAAATTCCAATTTTTTGCACACATTTCTGTGCAATTTATCTCTCACTCTGCACAATCACAATGTGCAATTAAACATCCACACATTGAAACTCTTTCCACACCATCCAGCATAACTCTTTTCACACTCACATTTGTGGCTATACTTTAAAAGTTTGGGTCCCCATGCTAGCTTTTTTGGATTTTAAGTTGAATGACTCTGCAGAAACACCAAGACAGTATGAAAATGCTTATTACTGACCTAATGAAACTTCCAGGGGAGAATAGGGAAGGCATTCCAGGTGACTTGAAAATGACTTTAAAGGGCAAGGAAATCATTAGGGCTTTTATGTTTATTAGGGGCTGGCCCTGGGATGAGTGTTCCTGTTCATCATCAGGGGCTTGCAAGATTTGAACCTCCCAGTGGTTCCAAAGGAGGGAGCAACTTGACTTTCTTACAAGTCTATCCAGATGTGGGGCAAAAGGGTTACATGGAAGGGGGAAGGTTATAAGATACCAGCAGTCAAATTATTTTGAAAGTCTTCAAGAACTCAGAATTGTGTATTCTGAGAAGTGAAATGGCTGTCTTGGACACTCAGAAAAATGTGTGGAACTCTCCAAATTGGATGAATGTGCCAGTGATGTTCAGTAAGGTGACTTTAGTTTGTGTAGAGATATATGTGGCCTCCTTTATATTAGGGTCTCTGTGAAGCAAAATATTCCTAGAGTCAATTTCTCCATAGGAATCACTTTGGATAATAAATTTTCTTGACATTGTCTGGATGAGATAGCCAGACCATTGACAATGGTCCAAGAGTCTGTGAAAATGTGGAGATGGGGCTTAATGTTGGCTAAGGAATTCAGTACTAATATGGCTACCTGAAGATTGGCCAATTGTTTTGACTCTTGGGCCTGTCCTATTTCTGGGATATCCAGAAAAGCAAAAGTTGTCCAGTGAGTTCCATGATGTGTGATGGTGGTGATTTCATATGTAAAGTATAGGTACTCCCTTCACTCTTGACTTAATTGATTCCAATGAGCTTTCTAGTACCTGAAACAGAGTGACTTTCTCCAGTGCCTGACATCTAGCAAAGGAACTGAGGAAAGGGGCCGTGTGATGACTACGTTTATGTATCAACTTAGCAAGGTACTGATGTCTGGCTGTTTGGTCAGCAAGCACTGGCCTAATTGTTAGTTTGTGTTCTTAAATCATCAATAAGTTTATTGCATCTATAGCTGAATACATCTGTAGTCAACTAGAAGATTGCCTTCAACAATGAGGGAAGCCTCATCCAATCAGTTGAAGACTTTAAAGGGAGAGGCGATTATTTCAACAGTCAGAAGAGAGAATTTCCATCTCTATTTCAGCTAACCAGTGTCTCCTGGGGAATTCATGAAGATCTTCATCAGAGTTCTTGACCTGTAGCCTGCCCTACAGATTTGGAATTTTGCATCCCCACAGGTATGTGAGAAAATTTTGTAAAGTTTCATAATATTTACAGATATCTAATGCTAGGTCTGTCTTCCTAGAGAACGCTGACTATTATAGTACCTCTCCTGAAGAGTGAGAGTGACCCACAGTTTAGATGTTTGTCCCTACCCAAGTATACATTGTTGGATGGATTTTTGTGGCTTTGAAGGTGTCACCACACATTAAGACTCACACATATCAGTCTTCCTTACAGACAATGAAAGAGACTGTACATATTCTGGATTTAATAGAAAGTCATGAAAGACAAACACTTAGTACAAAGTTTTCTGTTAATTCTGCAAGCAACACTCCACCTGGCCCAACCTAAAATTTTGTCAGCAGCAAGACTTATCCTGTCCTAGGCTGAAAGATGCATCTACACACAGGTCCCCACCTAAGGGTGAACCAAAAATGATCAAGAGATTATATTGGAGATGAAGAGACAAAGAAGACCTAAATTGGGTGATCTCTGGTAAGTTGGTGGAGCAATTACAGTATGTACCATAGCTAGGTTATAACCCATGGCAGTCTTGCCCTTCATTCAGCCATAACTTCCATGCCTGTCCCTAGTCTATACCAGAGACATGCACCCATTCCAACATAGCGATTAAGTGATCATGTAAGTAGACCCCTTCTGACAGATAATCCCCCTTTTACCTTTTAAAATATGTTTTGGGTTCAAAAAATAACAAAAGAACCTGGCTCTGTTGGGCATGGGTGCCCAAATGGCTTGAAGCCTAGGAAGAAATCATTGTTTAATGGGTTCCAACAGGATGTGAAGTGCTTGGGGAGAGAATTAATAAAAGAAGTAATTGCTCCATTTATTATTATAATTGGCTCATGTTGACTAAAAGATGTTTCTCTCCTGGTTGTTCCTCCCAAGACTATCCTTTTCCCATTAATGGAATGGATATCCTCTGTCAGCAGGTAACTTCATGGAAAAAGACTGAGGCTTTTAGTCAATTGGCAGGCTGAGCCCCAAACCAATTCACTTGATCTAGGTTCCAATTCCAAGATAGATGACATGCAACTTCTCTTGATTTTAACTTTAAATATTCCCCTTAACATCATTAGGCACTGCACTTATCTCTATGTGTTTGTGTGATATGTGAGTGCAAACACAAATTAAAAACAGGAACAGCTTTATAATTCTTGTTGGACAAAAGGGAGAAGACTTCCTCCTCCTTCACATCTCTTTTGGGATTTACATTAGAAAACCCAAAATTGTAAGTCTTGTTCTCTCACCTTTTGAAATATATATATACAAATTTGAAATGTATATAAATGTCTAAGTCTCTTGAAAATTTTACCACACAAAAAGGTCTCTTCAAGGAAGGAATACATTTGATTGAAATTTAATTAAAGAAAATGTCTTCATTTTAACTGGTAAGAGTTGTGCAAAACTCAGTAGGATGGGGTGAGGAATGTTATTGGTTCCAAATTATAAACCTGCTTCTGGCTCTGAAATTATGAGAAATGTGTATGTAATGGGTTGTATCTGCTTAGCCACATAAAAAGTATGAGTTCTGTCTGTCTTTGCAATTTCTTTGTAGATTGCTTATGATGTATCACCTTCTCATTTAATGGTTATTCAATAATAAAATTCTTTTTTTTCCTCTTCTATCTTAGTGGAGAGGTTTTCTGGTTTGGCAGATTATTTTGTTTTTATTTTCTATTTCCCCATTAATTACAGGCAGCTTTTAGCTGAGATATTGCAAACTAAGCTGCAAGGCAACAAAGGTATTTATTTTGGGTCTTAGAATTTCAATTTGGGGAACACAGATTAAGGGAGAACCCCAAATTTTGTCTCAACAT
>JAQZBX010044552.1:0-21349 GCA_029593785.1 Cabassous unicinctus
TATTTTCTAGGTATAGATACCTGCCTACTCTCTCTCCCCCTAAATATCATGAAAAATGTAGAGAAAGAAACAAATAATTAAGCTCAGGTTTGTCAAAGCCCAGGTCGTCAGCCAGGGCCTTCAAGACAAAGCCTTCTGTAGAGGGAGGCCAGACATTGATTTAGGGAAAGGACACAGGCTATTGATTTCCACATTTTAAAAAAGTGCACTCTCCAAGGCCTGCGCACATTTCCGTGGCGTTGTAATATAATCGGGAAGGGAAGGAGGTGCTTTATTCCTACAGCAGAAACCGGAAACTGGATTTAGTGGAAGACAAGTGTCTTTTGTTGTGTGGCGCTTCAATGCTCTTTCTCAAACACAAACGTTGCCTAGAGCAAGGAGTCCTGGTCAAATTCTGCCACTAATTCATCGTGTTCGACCCAACAGTGAACATCTTTTTGTGTGGCTCAAATTTCCTCAAGGAGACGAATGAGGGTTGGGGTGGACTAAGCCTGAAGCGCGGACATTCTCTGATTTCCATCCAAGGCCTGGGGCAGTCCAATACCAACCGGCAAGCCAGCGCCTCTCGCGCGTGGCGGCGGAGGAAGGCCCAGCACCCCCGCTCCTCGGCCGGGGCTCCCCAGGTCTCCGGAAGACGTCTGAGGGCGGGGTCGAGAGTGCACTCGGCCTCCCCGAGGCCCCGGTCACCCTCGAGCCCCAGCAGCGAAGCATCCAGCGCCGCGGCCGGAAAAGCTCCCGCAAGTGCCCTGCGGCCGGCGCTGAAGAGGCGGGAGCGAAACGCCCGGGCCGGGTGACGTGGTCCAATGCCCGGCGAGCGTCAGCGGTTTCACCCCAACTGGTGTACGCGCTCCACCGCCCCTTCCCGGCGAGAGGGGCGGGCCCAGGACGTGGCCCAATGGGAGCGCGCGCCGGGGCGGCGGGGGGCGGGGCCGGGCGCGCGGCGCAGTCCCGGCGGCGGAGGCTCCAATGAGCGCGCGCCGCGTCCGGGGCCTGCTGGTGCGCGAGGCCGCGGGGAGAGGTTGGTGGCTAATGTAACAGTTTGCAAAAGGAGGGGAGTTGTGGAGGGCGCCGGCGGGGGCACGTCTGCCGCCGCGTTCGTGCCGGAGCTGCTGGGGCCGGAGGCGCGGAGGTAGCGGCGTTGGGGATGGAGCTGGGGGACGCCGCGGCGCCAGGGGGAGGCAGCGTGCTGGCTCCGGGGGCGGGCCGGGAGCGGGAGCGAGGGCCGCACGGACGCCGGCGCGCTGGGGCCCCGCACCGCGACCCCCGGGGCGCCCCCACGCGGAGGGGGTGGGTCGGGAATCGTTTCCGGGGGTGGGAGCCGCCGCCTTGGTCAGGTGAGGCTGAGGTGAACACCGGGTACCCGCCGGTGAGAAACCTGAGCGCTTCAGGACCGGCCTCTCTGTGGGTCGTGGGGTCGGGGGTGGGAGGATGGAGAAGAGGGGCGGGCTGGGACCGCCAGGGGGGGTGCCGAGGCTGAGACAGGCCCTTCCATCCCAGCCTCCCTCAGCGTCACCAATTCTCAGTTCCCGTCCAGGCCCAGCCTGGCGTTCCCCGCCAGTGGGGAAGCTCCAGGTATGGGGAGGTAGTTGAACCCTGGGCGTGATCCCTGGCCGCAGCCCAGACTTCTGACAGCAGGGGCGGTTATTACCTGTGCAGTAGACGAAAGGCTCTGGTCTCCTTCCTGCTGCCCTCCTGCCTTTTCAGGTTAGGGATGTGGTGGAGCCAAGGACCCCTGCTATTTTTTGCTTGGCCTTTGGGCACTTTGGGAGAGATGATTAGACGGTGGTTGGTACCCATCAAGAAGGAGGGGAGGGGCTGGAGGCTGCTCTGCCCTGGGTAAGAATAGAGTAGGTGTGAATATTAAGCCATCTCTGTTCTGTCTCCTTCATTCAGTGCATCCAATTACAAGTGTTTTTGTTTTTCTTCTCTCCCAGGGGCACAATGGCAGCCACAGTCAGAAGGCAGAGGCCGAGGAGGCTAGCCTGTTGGGCCTTGATGGCTGTGCTCTTGGCAGACCTGTTGGCACCGAGTGGTGTGTATCCCAGCCGAGGGATCAAAAGAAGAATTAAGGAGTGAATGATAAATGGTGGGAAGGGGGAATGTGGCTCCCTAGTTGGAAATTTCTGGCCTCTTTTGAGTTGTTGGACCCAGGCTTCTCCTCTTTATCTTTTGCTCTCTCTCTCCATGGAGCGTGATATGCTTTGATTAGAGGAACCTCAGGAAGTTGGGGGAAGAGGGATTAATTGACAAACCTATTTCCCCTTCAGACACGCTGGCAGTGATGTCTGTGGACCTGGGCAGTGAGTCCATGAAGGTGGCCATCGTCAAGCCTGGAGTGCCCATGGAAATTGTCTTGAACAAGTGAGGGCGGCCCCAGTGTCAGGGGGTGGGGAAAGAGGGAGTCTGGGCTTTAGGTGGGTATGTTCTATTTAGTGCCTACAGCTGAAAAGACTTTGGTATTTGAGTGATTAATAGTAGGTGGGTTGTCAAGGCTCCTGAGTGTACATCCTGCTGCTGGTGGATCAACCTTCCCCTTTAGGCACCTGGGCCCAATGTCTCTTCCTCAGGGAATCCCGGAGAAAAACTCCAGTGACTGTGACCCTCAAAGAAAATGAAAGATTCTTTGGAGACAGTGCAGCAAGCATGGTGAGCCCACAACCCACCCATACTCAGAGACAGTGGGCAGAGGAGAGGAGATGCTAGATCCCAGAGTCTGTTCTCTTATCAGTCCTATGAGGTAGGAAGGAGGCGATGGTGGGCTTGGGAGCCTAATACTCTGCTCCTCCTTCACCACCTCAGGCCATCAAGAATCCAAAGGCTACGCTGCGATACTTCCAGCACCTACTGGGGAAGCAGACAGATAACCCCCACGTGGCCCTTTATCGGGCTCGTTTCCCAGAGCACGAGCTAGGCTTTGACCCACAAAGGCAGACTGTGCACTTCCAGATGAGCCCGTGAGTATCTGGAAAGGCAACCCTGGTGGGCTCCTTGTTGGCATGTGCTCATGATTGGCCTTCCTTTATTCCTGCTTCTTACCCCCCCTACCCCCTCACCACCCACCAGGCAGCTCAAGTTCTCACCTGAGGAGGTGCTGGGCATGATTCTCAATTACTCCCGTTCCCTAGCTGAAGATTTTGCAGGTGAGTGTCCCGGATGGGGCCAGCAGAGGCCACATTCTCCAGGGTCTAAGGCAGTGGTCTACAGATGGGCAGTTTTACCTCCCAGGGCACATTTGGCAATGTCTAGAGACAGGTTTGGTTGTCACACTGGAGAGGTACTCCTGGCATCTAGTGGATAGAGGCCAGGGATGCTGCTATGCCTCCTACAGTGCACAGGCCAGCCCCTAAAAAGTTACCTGGCCCCAGATGTCCATAGTGCCGAGGTTGGGAAACCCTTGCCTGAGGTGTGGAGCTGGTGGAAACCCTGCCTTGTTGTCCTCTGTAGAGCAGCCCATCAAGGATGCAGTGATCACCGTGCCTGCCTTCTTCAACCAGGCTGAGCGCCGAGCCGTGCTGCAGGCTGCTCACATGGCTGGCCTCAAAGTGCTGCAGCTCATCAATGACAATACCGCCACTGCCCTCAGCTACGGTGTCTTCCGCCGGAAAGATATCAACAACACGGCCCAGGTGAGCCACGGAGGCCTCCTGACCAGACACAACAAGGCGGCTGAGTCTAAGGAGGATGGAGGTCACTTGGCTCATTTTGCATCTTGTTTGCATGGTTGGTCCTTGACAGATGCAGCAGCAGCCTCCTCTCAGCCCCTGTAGGAGCTGTTCAGTTCTAGGTTGAGAGCTGGCACAACCCCTCGGAAGCAGGCAGGTGGGCAGGCAGGCATCCCAGAGGTAGATGAGGTTCCCATGATAGTTGTCTTCTTGTCTCTACAGAATATCATGTTCTATGACATGGGCTCAGGCAGCACCGTGTGCACCATTGTGACCTACCAGACAGTGAAGACGAAGGAAGCAGGGATGCAGCCCCAGCTACAGATACGGGGAGTTGGGTAAGTAGGTGTTAGGAGTCCCTTCTCTGGAGTGGCAGCAGGGCCTAACTTTCCTGCTCCCTGCAGGAGTGCTCTCCTGGGTGCCTCTCCCAAAGAACAAGGGAAGATGGTGGTAGGGGGAGGACAGTCGGGGAAGATTTAAAAGCAGGGCATGCCCTGAATATACCTTTTCTCTGAGGAATTCCAGAACGCTGCAAGCCATATGTCGTGAGTCAGATTCAGTCATTTCTTTTGCTTTTATCATTTCCAATTTCCTTACATTATTTATCATTTATTGTCTTATTTCTTGAATCCATTCTTTTCTGTCCATCTTCACAACTACCACCCAAGCTCAAGCTACCATTATGCACCCCCTCCCCTTTTTTTTTCTTTCATTTATTCATTTAGCGTGTATTAAGCACCCAGTGGTAGGCAGTGGGAATGCAAATATTCCCATTTGGTGTTCTTGCTTTCCACAGTTTACAGTCTAATAGAGAAACATCTTTATAAGTCACTATTTAAATTTTTTTTTTTAATTTAACTTTTCTATTTTTATTAGAACAGTTGTAGGTTTACGGAAAAGTCATGCAGAAAGTACAGAGTTCCCATATAACACTCTCCACTCCCATCACCCACACACAGTTTTCCCTATTATTAATATTTTATACCATGATCTCTTACCTGCAGAACTACAAAAGAGATCTCCCATTTCTAATGCGGCTTCCCTCTGGTTCTTTCTTCACGTTGCAACCAGAAGACTCTTTCAAAATGCCAATCTGATTGTAACTCATTTCCTTGAAAACCTTTCGGTGGCTCCACAGTTATCTTGGCATGTGAAGCTGTGCCTGTCTAGGCCAGACCTGACCCCTTGTACAGCTTGGCCCTCACCCTGAGCTCTCTTGCTCTTTGAGCTCCACCTGTACCTGCCTTCCTTTACTCACTGTGTCCTCTCCCACTTCAGGGTCTTTACACATATCTGTTCCCTCTGTTAGAATGTTCTTTCTTCTTTTCACCTGGTCAACTCCAACTCATCCAACCGGTTTCAGTACAAGCATCACTTCCTTGACATCCCTAAATAGCTCACATCTTCCAAATATAAGCTATAATAGTGTTGTTTGCCTCTTTCTTATGACACATGGTTTTCATTTTATGTAATTATTAGATTGTAATTTCCTTGAGAGCAGGGACTCTGTCTCCCCCCCGCCCCCCTTTGGCTCATAACTGTGTCCTGAGCCAAGTACATACAAGATGCACAGTAAATACTGTGGACTGAAAGGCTTGTGACCTGTCACTGTAAGGTGTCAGCTTTGCTGTGGGGAATTGAAGGCAGAGTGTGTATGTACACACTTGGGGTACTGGGTGCGAACAGGGCCCCCTGAGATGAGGGAAGGTGCCACATGTGATAAGAGTCAGGCTCCTGGGTAGATGAAGGGATCCCACATGTTCCTCACACTTCCCTACTCCTTTGTCCGACAGGTTTGACCGCACCCTGGGGGGTCTGGAGATGGAGCTCCGGCTGCGTGCGCACCTGGCTGGACTTTTCAACGAGCAGCGCAAGGGCCAGAGAGCAAAGGATGTGCGGGAGAACCCCCGTGCCATGGCCAAGCTGCTACGTGAGGCCAGTCGGCTCAAAACCATCCTGAGCGCCAATGCTGACCACATGGCACAGGTGCCCACGTGTGCCTGGCTGAGGGCAAATCTTCTCCACCTAGAGGGCAGAGGACCCTGCCATCCTGAGCTTGGCCATTTGCACCTGCTGTAGCCCGTGCCCTCTCCCCAGTCCTCCTGCCATCCTCCCAAACACCTGTTTCCTTGATCTCTGTCCTGCCCACCCAGAGAGCAGGACCTGGGTGAGAGCTCCCTGACACTCCTCATCCTTCCCCAGATTGAGGGCCTCATGGATGATGTGGACTTCAAGGCCAAAGTG
Organism: Cabassous unicinctus; assembly: GCA_029593785.1. Taxonomy (NCBI): domain Eukaryota; kingdom Metazoa; phylum Chordata; class Mammalia; order Cingulata; family Chlamyphoridae; genus Cabassous; species Cabassous unicinctus. The sequence continues at coordinate 5,907 of JAQZBX010044552.1, forward strand.
ACTCGAGTGGAGTTTGAGGAGTTGTGTGCAGACTTGTTTGAGCGGGTGCCTGGGCCTGTACAGCAGGCCCTCCAGAGTGCTGAAATGAGTTTGGTGAGGGGCAGCTGGAGGTGGTGGTGCCCTTGGGGATGGGGTGGGAGACAGGGGAGGTAAAAAGTGATGAGATGGTGGGAGAGAGGGAACAGATAGCTCAAGGGAAGTGTCTGCTGAGGAGGAGGGTTAACTACGTGCTGTCTCACCTCATTCCATCCCCCCAACCCCCGCAGGATGAAATTGAACAGGTGATCCTGGTGGGTGGGGCCACTCGGGTCCCCAAAGTTCAGGAGGTGCTGCTGAAGGCTGTGGGCAAGTGAGTGTGGCAGCTGGGGCTTATGAGTTAATTCTGCTTGGGGGCTCCGGGGCTGGAGGGCTGAGTGGAGAGAGTCTAGGCTGGGTGCTCCCAAGTGGCTGGGTGCTGAACTTGGCCCTTTCATAGGGAGGAGCTAGGGAAGAACATCAATGCAGATGAAGCGGCTGCTATGGGGGCTGTGTACCAGGCAGCTGCCCTCAGCAAAGCCTTCAAAGTGAAGCCATTTGTAGTCCGAGATGCAGTGATCTACCCCATCCTGGTGAGTGAGCCTGTCTGATCAGGTGACAAGCTCTTTTTACCTGTCCAGGTGTGATCTCCCCTTCTGTCTGCTCTAATGTATCGCTTCATCTTTCTGCCAGGAGATGTTCCCCACCCATCCTTACTCCCAGAACTACGCTGGTTCTCTAGTATACCTTCTCTCTGCTTGCTGTGTAGGTGGAGTTCACCAGAGAAGTGGAGGAGGAGTCTGGGGCTCGCAGTCTAAAGCACAATAAACGCGTACTTTTCTCCCGGATGGGGCCCTACCCTCAGCGCAAAGTCATCACCTTTAACCGCTACAGCCATGATTTCGACTTCCACATCAACTACGGTGACCTGGGCTTCCTGGGGCCTGAGGATCTCCGGTGAGAGGGCGGGCAGGATGGGAGTAGCAGGGTACAGGGAACGGGGAGGTGTGGCTGCCAATGACCTGAGGCTTAGGGAGGGAGGATCTGGGGCCTGCAGGGCTGCAACAGGGAAAGTGGGCTATGGTTCAGGTTGGGAGCATCTTCTCTGGAGAGTGCCTCCACCCTCCTGGATCGTCGGGGAGGGTCCCTGACATCTTGTACCTAGAGGCAGGAGCTGGAGACAGGCTGGGTAGATTCCCTCTAACTCCTCTTTCCTCTCTAACCAGGGTATTTGGTTCCCAGAATCTGACTACAGTGAAGTTAAAAGGTGTGGGTGAGAGCTTCAGGAAGTATCCCGACTATGAGTCCAAGGGCATCAAGGCCCACTTCAACCTGGATGAGAGTGGTGTGCTGAGCCTGGACAGGGTGAGAGCAAGAGGAGGCCCTGCGTGCTGGGCCTGACCTGGCCCTACCAGCCTCTTCCAAAGCAGGTTCCACGTGCTACGAGAACATGACGAACGAAAAGGGTTTTTGAGTCAGAGAAATCTTGGATCTGAACAAAGCTAACCAGGGATCTGGAGTGGGCCTTCTCAAAGTCTTTAAATGCTTAGGGGCACTGTAAATTCCTTAGAGGGGAATATAAAATGGTTGAGGAACTCATTTTTGAACAACAATTTAGGGGTTAATATCCTTTAGAATGTACTGTGGGAAACAATGGCCCATCCTGATATTGAGTGGATAAGTGGAGGCTTCTGGGAAGGGGAGTGGAGAGGAGCTAGTACCCTGTTCTCAGAGAACTCATAATCAAATAGGGGTGGGTGATTTGGTCCAAGAGTTTACCAGAAGGCCGGTGAGAGAATAAGCCAGCACAGCTGGGTGTCTTGCAGATGTGCATAAGCAAGCCTCCCCTATGGCAGGGTGTTGGTTGAAAAAAGGTGAGTTAGCACATGAGGTACCTTTATTTTTTCATTCTGAATCCCCGTTTTCAGGTGGAGTCTGTATTTGAGACGCTGGTGGAAGACAACCCAGAAGAGGAATCTACTCTCACCAGTAAGATGAGCTTGTGCATATGTGTGCATGAGACAGAGAACCTACTTGTGTGCATTTTGGGGAGGTGGACAGGGCATTGCCCGTGGATTAGGAGGCAGAGTCACTGCTTTGGTCTTTGTGGCTTTCTTCCCCCCTAGAACTTGGCAACACCATTTCCAGCCTGTTTGGAGGTAGTACCACGCCAGATGCCAAAGAGAATGGTACAGATACTGTCCAGGTAAGCCCAGGTTGGAGCCACTGGAGCGTGGCACACGGGGCAGGTAGTGGCAGCGGAGGCAGGGAGTTGGGGTGGACATCCCAGCTGCCTAGAACTTAATGGCTCTCCCCTTTCCTCCCAGCCCATGAGGAGTTAACCACGCCCTTATCTCCAGGCTCTTCTCCCTTTGTCCAGCTGGACTGCTGCAGTCCACACTGCCCACTGTCCATTTCATACTGTTGTCATCTGTCCACCCCCAAGCTGTGTCCTGAACAGCGAGCCCGTCGGAAGCAGAGCTGGGTGGTCAGGTGTTGCTGAGGCCAGTCCTGATCCATAGGCTTTGCTAGTGATTGTTGTCTGTGTGTCTGTCTGACTGGTTTTCAGGAGGAAGAGGAAAGCCCTGCTGAGGGGAGCAAGGATGAGCCTGGGGAGCAAGTAGAGCTGAAGGAAGAAGCTGAGGCCCCAGTGGAGGATACCTCTCAGCCCCCACTCCCTGAGTCTAAAGGGGACACAGCCCCTAATGGAGAAAAGGCAACAGAAAAAGAAAACGGGGGAAAATCTGAGGCTCAGGTGAGCTGTGGGCACAGTAAAGGCCAGCCAGGGACTCGGTGGCTAAGAGAACAGAAATCTACTTAGTTTCTTACCCCCTGGAGCCCTGCCCTTTGGAGAAGGTAAAAGGGCCTAGGCTTTTCATGACCTCCCTGCCTTTTCCACCCAGAAGCCAAGTGAGAAGGGAGAGGCAGGGCCTGAGGCTGCTCCTCCAGCCCCTGAGGAAGAAAAGAAGCAGAAGCCTGCCCGGAAGCAGAGAATGGTAGAGGAGATTGGGGTCGAGCTGGTTGTCCTGGACCTGCCTGACTTGCCTGAGGATGAGCTGGCTCGCTCGATGCAGAAGTAAGGGGTGGGAGTGCAGGGGTGTGTGTGTGCATGCAGGGTGGGCAGGGTGTAGAATGGTGCTGGGGGGGGGTTGCACGGACGGACACGGATGGGACCATCTGACCCAGGGTCTGAGTTCTCACACACCTGCTCATCACTGCCACAACATTGTTCTACAGACTTCAGGATTTGACCCTCCGAGACCTGGAGAAGCAGGAACGGGAGAAAGCTGCCAACAGCTTGGAAGCATTCATCTTCGAGACCCAGGTTGGTAGACAGGGAGGCAGCGCTCCTCCCTGAGCCTTGTGTTCAGGTGGCTCTGGCTCTGGGAGCCCACCCTCTAGGCTCGCCGCATGCGTGCATGTGTGTGTTCTTCCTTAGGACAAGCTGTACCAGCCCGAATACCAGGAGGTGTCTACTGAGGAACAACGTGAGGAGATCTCTAGGAAACTCAGTGCCGCTTCCACTTGGCTGGAGGATGAGGGCTTTGGGGCCACCACTGTGGTGAGGGGCCTTCCTGGGACATGGAGGTTGGGGATGGGAGCTCTCTCTTTCCTCTACCAGGGTCAGAGAAAGTGAGAAGAACTGGGGTGTGAGGCCATAAAAAAGGATGCAGGGTCTGACTCCCAGGCTGTCTTCTCATCCCTTAAACCCATCTACCCACGACCCTGCCCCAAACCCATCAGATGTTGAAGGAGAAGCTGGTGGAGCTAAGAAAGTTGTGCCAAGGGTTGTTTTTCCGGGTGGAAGAGCGCAAGAAGTGGCCTGAACGGCTGTCTGCCCTCGACAGTCTCCTCAACCATTCCAGCATGTTCCTCAAGTGAGCAGCCCCTTTGCCCTTTCTTTCTTTTTCAGTACTGTCAAGGCCACAGGCTTTATCACCCCCATTAGCTTTCCATGTTCTGCACTGATTGCCCCACAGCCCAGGTGTCTCTTACCCAGCCCTCCTCCTCTGGGGCTGATTGACTCCTCTCTGCCTTCCAGGGGAGCCCGGCTCATCCCAGAGATGGACCAGATCTTCACTGAGGTGGAGATGACAACCTTAGAGAAAGTCATCAATGAGACCTGGGTAATTACTGTGTAAATACTTACCTGGACACTTAACCTGGCGTGGTGTGCCATCCACGCAGCAGGGAGATGCAGAGGAATGGAGACGCAGCAGCCTCTGCCTCCTGGCCTAGGGCCTAACGGGGAAGATGAGAAATGTTTTCATTTGAGGCTTGTCTGATTAGCCCCAAACAAAGGTAATAGCTTTAAGAGCCATTGGATTGAAGGAGTGACAAAGCCAGTCCGCATGTGGCTAGGGAAATCTACTTTGAGGAGCTGGGCTCAGAAAAGAGGCCAGGGTTTGGATAGGTGTCAGGTGAGGCAGAAAAAGTTTTGGACATGTGGGAGCCATTTTTGAGCCAGAGGTCAGAAAGTGGAGTGCAGAATGGGAATAATCAAGAGGTTAGTTCAGCTGGAGTTAGTCCAGTATAATAGGACATGAGCCAGAAAGGTATCATTTAGGATTGCATTGTGGACAGTCTTGAGTGCCAGGCTGAGGATTCTGCTTACCTCTGTGGAGCTGACGGCCATGGGTGAGCAGAAGTCTGAGGAAAGAACCTGAGGCTGGGTTCATCTGGGACAGATGTCAGCTCTCTATGGCGAGGTCTGAGTCTACTCTGGCCTTACCCCACAGGCCTGGAAGAACGCAACTATGGCTGAGCAAGCCAAGCTTCCTGCCACAGAGAAGCCCGTATTGCTCTCAAAAGACATTGAGGCCAAGATGATGGCCCTGGACCGTGAGGTGCAGTATCTACTCAATAAGGCCAAGTTTGCCAAGCCCCGACCCCGGCCCAAGGACAAGAATGGGACCAGGGCAGAACCTCCCCTCAATGCCAGTGACCAGGGGGAGAAAGTAGTTCCTCCACCAGGTGAGGGCAGGGTGCCTATGGCAGGTTCTCGTGGGCAGGGAGAAGTCCTTCCCTTCCTGGGGCTACATCCCACCACCCATTTCCCTCCAGGCCAGACTGAAGATGTAAAGCCCATTTCAGAACCTGAGAGAGTCCAGACTGGTGAGTTGGGGAAACTGGTTGGGAACATGGAGATTGCAGTAGCCCAGGGCTTGGCAGATTGGCAGGCAGGGCCTGTTGCTGTACACTCCATGAGTTGTGTATGGATTTTATACTTTTTAAGGGTTATAAAAAGAGGAAGAAAAACAAATGCAAAGAGACCTAATTTGGCCCACAAATCTGAAAATACATATAACCTGGTTCTTTACAGAAAAAGTTTGCCAACCCCTCCATTAGCCCCTTTCTCCTTTCTGCAGAGACTAACCTATTCCTTCCAAAAAGCAGGATCTGAACAGGAAGACGCTGAGCCTCTGGAGCTAGGAGGTCCTGGAGCAGGTGAAGGTGGAGCTGGGGGTATGAGGGGAAGCCTGGTGGGGTCTGGGGGAAAATATCTGTAGAGAACCAAGGCCTGTGTTTGACCTACTGTCATTCCTTCTCTCCTCACCCTATCCCACAGAATCTGAGCAGAAGGAGCAGCCAACAGGACAGAAGCAGCCTTTGAGGAATGATGAACTATAACCCCCACCTCCCCATTCCTTCCACCCCCTTCTCTCACCACCTCTATTTATTAAACATCGAGGGTGGGGGGAGGGGGTGGTCCTGCCCTCAGGGGCTCAAGGTCCTTCTCTCATCTGTGGTTGGAGGCGTGAAGAAGGGAAAGGAAGGGACAGCTCACCAGTTCCTTCTGGAGTAGTTCTGTGGTTAAAACTGATTGTTCTATTCCTCAGTCCCACCCTCTGGTTCTCTATTCATCCAGGCCCTAAATTTGGGGGGAAAATCACTATTGTATCTTCATTCTTTGCCTGTGGGTAGGTGAGAGAATGGCCATCAGTAGTTAACTGCGACCTGGTAGGGGGAAGGATGCCTGAGACATTGGAGAGTCTTCTCTGGTCATTCTTCCCTCTCTCCTTTCTTCTTCCACTGCTAAATCAGTTGCCCCATCCCTACTTGGCAAGAGGGCCATGGGGGCCAGTGTCTGCAGAGCCTTGGTTGCCAGTGGTTTCTTAGTGCCTATCTACATTCTTTTCTCCCTCTACAGTCTCTTTCCCTAAAAAAAAAGTCTACAATCCCCATCTGACTCCTCATCCCGTGCATTTCCTTGGTTCTGCCCAAAAGCCCTTCCATCTGCAGTGGCTGAAGTGTCATTCTAGGTGGATTCCAGTTCGCACGCCTCCTAGTGGCCGGAGTAAGTAGGGAGAAAGTGAAGAGAATCCAGCTGCCTTGTAGGAAGAGAGGTGTGGATGCCTGCTAGCGTTCCTCTTGGGATCCAGGAAAGCATTGTGGAGCGGTTGGCATGGGATGCTAGCAGCCTGCAAGCACTGTCAAAATTTCCATCTTCCCAGTAGCCTGGTACCAGGTCCCTTGGACTACCTACCTGCTCCCTTCTTTCTCCCGCCCAGACAAAACCTTGCCCTCAACTCCTGCCCCCACCCTGGGCTGACCAAAATGTGCTTTCTACTGTGAGCCCCTCTCCCAAGACGCCAGGGAAGGAAGGAGAGACCCTGGTGTGAATGTAAAAATGCCACTTCGGTGTCTCTTTGAGGCAGGCCTTGTAGGTGAAAGAAGAGAGTGAGGGCTGACCTTCCTCGCCTGCATTGCTCCTCTAGGAAGGTGGCCCCCTTACCAGCCAGGACTGACACCTGGGGAGCCTGGCCTCTGGTGGTCTGCCTGCCTCCCCAGTGCCAGGACAAGGGGGAGTCCAGTTGTCTTTTTTTTTTTCTTTCTTTTTTTTTTTTTTTTTTTTTTTTTTTTTTGTTTGTTTTTTTGCCACATTGGCAGAAATGGGACCTAAGGGTCCTGCCCCCACTCCCCCCTCTTCTGTGTGTTTGAGTTTTTCATTAGCATTTGAGGCTAGTAGGACAGGTTTGAGTCAAAAGTGTACTTTGCTCCGTTGTTAATTGAGAAACTGTTTCAATAAAATATTCTTTTCTACAGTCTTTGTGCTGTGATTCTTTTCCATAGTGTTTATTTCTTGAATATAAATCGTTTAGAAAATTTGTAAGATAGAAGATTGAGTAATAAATTTAAATTACCTATACTACTACTACCAAAAGATAATTGTTAGCATATTGGGCTTGGTTTTATATACTTGAGATTTCTACTGTGTAAGTAATTTTACTTTTTAAAAAACGTATTAGTAATGTGCACCGATACAATTTTTTTTTTAAAGAATGGGAGAAGTGTAAGTGCTTTACAAAAAAATGCTAACTAATCAATAAGGAATGATGGAATTAGGAAATCCTCATTAAGGGATTCTAGGAGACCAGAGAGTTACAACTACATGTATATTCCTTGACTGGATTTTGAGTTTTTATGATGCTCTAAAGGAGATCTTTGGAAAAATTGGGGACACTTAAACGTGGGCTATATATTATCAAATTCATGTCATAAGTGTTACAATTGTGGTTATGTAGGAGAGTATTCTTGTTTTAGGGAGATTCAGGCCGAAATAAGGGTGAAGTTTCATGATGTCAGCAACTTTCTAATGGTTGAACAAATACATTTATGTATATTCATACAGAGATTAGGTAAACAGCAAATTATTAACATTTGTTGAGCCTCTAGGTGAGGAGTATTGCAAGTTTTCTATAGGTTTGAAAATTTCCAAAATAAAATGACAGATTATCTTAATCTAGGTGGTGGTTTCAGGGCCAATAGGTATGTAAAATAATCATTGGGCTGCACACTTAAGGTTGGTGCATTTTTTGTACTATAATGTGTGTGTTAACCCCCCCCCCCAAAAAAAAGGAGGAGAGGATATATTTAGATGGCCCCCCCTTACCTAAAAGGTGAAGTGGGGGTTCTATGGTCTAGTTTGGTTTGGGGGGAAATCATTTTCCTGGTCCTCTGATCTACCTCCCTGAAAGCTCTGGATGATCCACGTTAGACTCTGACTCAGTACGTATCTGTTGAATTAGAGAATTTCAGCCACACTAGTCCCATTTTATCTCACCTTTACTTCCTCTCCCTGACGACCTTCCCCTCCCTGAAAGGTCTTTGCTGTTAACTTTGGAGCACTTAAATTTCTTGCAGCAATTCTCCAGAGGACTTGTCTGGAACTCTTACCTAAATCTATTATGAGGTAACTTGGTGTAGAGCCTGTCGAGTCCTCACAAGGAACCCATGAGGTTGGTACTGCAATTACCCCCTTTTATAGAAGAAACGGGGGTTCACAGATTACCCCAGGTCACACTTAGAATGTAGCAAGTCCAGGATTAGAATTTAAGGTTTACTCCAGGGCCCATACTTTAAACATTCTGACAACTTTGTCCCCAACACAGTCTGGCCACAAGCTAAATTTTAAATTGGGCTTCTTAATTTCTTACAGAAATTACTGTGTTTCCCTCCAAAGCCTTTAGAATCCCATATGCTTGGTAGTGGGAGGCACTCAGCACCGGTTTGTTGAAGGCACTAGTTAAGTGACATCACTTAAACCACGGACTATAGTTAATAGCACAACTAGAAAAATGTGCTATCATCACCTGTAACAAATGCTCCACACCAATGCAAGCTGTTAATACTAGGGTGATATATGGGAATCATCCTATATATCGGGACAACCTATGATTGCTCTGTAAACCCACAACTTCTCTAATAAAGACAAATTTTAACATGAATAGGGGCGGATGTGGCTCAAATGGTTGGGCATCCGTCTCCCATATGGAGGGACCTGGGTTTGATCCGCCAGGACCTCCCAGTAAAAATAAAAATAAATTTTAAAATGAAGAGAGAAAAGAAGTGACGAAACGAGTCCCAGCCCCTAAGGGGCACTGCCTCATCCTAGGACCAGGGTTACCACCAGGACTCTGAGGATGGCTTTAGCTCGCCCTAAACGGGGAGAACCAGGCGAAGACCCCGCCCCCGCCCAGGGCGCATGCGCCGGCCGGCTCCGCCCCGCCCCGCCCCTCTGGAGTCGCGCTCCCGCCTGGTTTCAGGTAGGGGGCGGTATGCGGGGGAGGGAAGCCTCTTGAGGGCGGGGCTGGGGAAAGTTCCAGGTTTTGGGGCTCCCTTGTTATCGAACCCCAACTTCCGACCCACCCCGAGCTGTGCCTGCGGCCGCCCCTTCCGGGGTCAGGGGCAATTCCTGGGTCTGGGGGCCGCCGGGCGCTGCCAGTGGCCCGCGCACGCCCCCCACAGAGCCCCACGCCTGGGCACCCCGCAGCGCCCTGCTCCTCTGCCCCGCGTCCGCGTCTTTTCCCGGCCTCAGACTCGGGAGTCCTGGGCAGCGTGAGGACGCCCGCGCTGGGCAGGTGCCTGGGGCCCGCCGCCGCCCTCCCTCCTCGCCCTCCTCGCCCTCCTCGCCCCAGCCCTTCCCTGCCCGGCTGAGCCGCGAGGCTGCGCGCGGGCCTCTGCCCCGCTGGCGCCCTCGCCGCCCGCTCCCGCTGCGCTCCCCACGCAGACGCCGCCTGGAGCCCGCTGGTGCACCCTCCCGCCCACGGGCCGTGCCGTCCCTCTGTGGGGTTCCTTAGCCCTGCAGCCCCAGCCAGGCGGGCCCCCCTGACGTGGCAGGTTCCTCAGTTCATGAGGACCGGAGGCAGCGCTGAGTGGGGCCCCAACTTAAATTCTGCAACTATCATTCAAGAAAGATTAGTCACGCCTCGTTGCGTGTGCTAAGCGTGGGGTAAGGTCAGGTCTAGAAGACCTGAAAGCGGGCTTGCTGTGGATTTCTGTGGCGTTGCGTCTGATGGAATGGCTGTGTGTGTGTAGGAACTAATCTAGCACCTAGTGCAGTGACTGGCCACACTCCAACATAGACTTTGGCTGAATGAATGAGAGGGCAGGTGACCGAGGAAGCAGGGCTGGGGAGGGCAGCTCTGCCCATCCCCACTCCTGCCTCCCCTGGGCTCTTGGCAGACAAAAGTAATTAGGTTCAGCCTTTAATCACAGCTGCTTTCACAGGCTGCGCATGGAAGAGGAGGGAAGGGCAGAAATTCTGGGGGCAAGGGTGTTGGCCTGGCTCACGGCATTGCCTCCCTCTGGGACCCCCTGCTACCCCCACAGTTTGCCTGTCAGTAATCTGTTTTCTCTTCTCCCTCAGGACACTGGGTTCCCCAGGAGCTGCCTCAGGCTTAATGATTGTCAGAAGGTGGCTATAAAGGGAGCCTGGGAGCCTGGGTGGAGGCGGCAGCTGAAAAGACCCAACTCAGCAGATCTGAGTGCTGAGAGCCTGCAAGCAGTGGCTGTGGTCAGAGGTTCTGTGTCCTGGCCTGCAGGGCCTGCTTTCTTCCACCATGGTGGCCCAGGGCTACGGCTATTATCGCACTGTGATCTTCTCAGCTATGTTTGGGGGCTACAGCCTGTATTACTTCAACCGCAAGACCTTCTCCTTTGTCATGCCTGCGTTGGTGGAGGAGATCTCTCTGGACAAGGATGATTTGGGTGAGCCCTGGAAGGACAGGGTGGTGGGCCTGGGGACACAGAACCAGCGGGCTGCACTGGGTGTTTGCGGGAGCGTGGTGTGGACAGGAGGGTAGTGTGTGTGGAGTATGTGTGCGCAGCACGGTGGGGTGCTGTCTGCATGTGCCGGCTGCAGAGGCTCTGGAATCCATGCATGGGTCTGGGGGAAGCCCTCTTGAGTGGCATCCATGCGTGTCTGCGGAGGCCTGCTTATCTGACGTGTGTGTGTATGTGTGTGTACCTGCAACCCGCACGGGCCCTCAGGCCCTGTTTATTCTGGGTCTGTTTCGGGGTTCTGAGCATGGTTCCTACACCCAAAGACTGAAGGTGAGTGCTGACCTGTGACACTTGAGCACTGGATACTGGGGAGTTGGCACAATGACCTGCATGTGGCCTGGCAGGCCACCCTTTGGGAGGAGCAAGGTCCCTGACCCCAGTCCTGAGCACCCCACATTCAGAGGTGGGGCAACAGAACTGCCAGGGGCCCCCTGGGTTGGCATCCAGGGTGACAGAGACAATCAGGCATATGCAAATCCCAGGGAAGGGGAGCTGCCCTGTCCTGCCCTGTCCTGCTCCCTTCTTGTCCCCTGACAGCTGCAGCTGGAACTCTCCAAGAGGCTGAAAAGTCATAGGTCAGCCCAGGGCTAGTGCTGATGGTGAGGCGGGAGAAGTGGTGGGGGCCTTGTGAACGAGTGTCAAGATTCCAGCATAGGCTTCTCCTGTTCCTCCTGGAAGGAACCCGTCACCCTGCTGGGCACCTCCATTCACCATTCCCCATGCCTTCCTCCACCCCTCCTGTGCCCTTGGCCCTGGCCCCTAACGGTGACCAGTGACTTCAAGTGTCCTACTCCCTGCTTCCCTCCTCTGCAGGGCTCATCACCAGCAGCCAGTCGGCAGCGTATGCCATCAGCAAGTTTGTGAGTGGGGTGCTGTCTGACCAGATGAGTGCTCGCTGGCTTTTTTCTTCTGGGCTGCTCCTGGTTGGCCTGGTGAATATTGTCTTTTCCTGGAGCTCCACAGTCGCTGTCTTCGCTGCCCTCTGGTTCCTCAATGGCCTGGCACAGGGGCTGGGCTGGCCGCCGTGTGGCAAGGTCCTGCGTAAGGTGAGCATCTGCTTCCACAGGGCCTGTGTCGACTGGCATAGAGGCTACCTGAAGAGCATGTGGGAGCACCCTTTCTCACCCATCACCTCACCCACAAGCCACGGCAGGTTCCTCGGGAGTTCCAGCCCAGCTCCTAGTGCTTGTCAAGATATTTTAGGAGCCTGAGAGTGGTGGGATCAGGTGGCAGATGAGGGAATTGGCCCTGCCAAGTAGAAGTTCCTTCTCCCTCACCCTTGTAATGTGATCCTCCGGGTGTGCCCCACCTAAACCACCCCCCCCCCCCAACAGGGGATGCAGGCTGGGCATCTACCTACTCCATCCCCCTCTGCCCTATAGTGGTTTGAGCCATCTCAGTTTGGCACTTGGTGGGCCATCCTGTCAACCAGCATGAACCTGGCTGGAGGCCTGGGTCCCATCCTGGCAACCGTCCTCGCCCAGAACTATAGCTGGCGCAGCACACTGGCCCTGTCTGGGGCCCTGTGTGTGGTTGTCTCCTTCCTCTGTCTCCTGCTCATCCACAATGAACCTGCTGATGTTGGACTCTGCAACCTGGACCCCACCCCTTCCAAGGGCAAGAAGGGTGAGCCCCCACCCAGGCTGGCCACCGGGGTACCTTCGCTTGCCAGGTGTAGGGGGAAGGTGGGGATGGGGCATGAATAAAACAAAATCAGACAAATGGCAGAGCCAACAAGTGCTGAGAGCACGGTTATATCCTGGGTCTTCCTCTCAACAGAGCCAGACTTCTCTGGCCTGCACAGCATCCTAACCTGAAGTGGTTTGGGCGCCTTTGCCCCTTGGCTCCAGTCCTCAGCTTTTCTTTCATTCCCTGTGGCTCGTGGGGGTGGAGGGGATACCCTCCATGCTGATCCCTGGCTGGGCTGGTGGACTCTGCCCCTGAGGCTGGTTAATGAATGGTGGGGGCTCCAGTGGGGGCAGGGCAGCAGGAGCAGAGCCTGAGGCCTGGCCTCCCACCTCCAGGCTCCTTGCAGGACAGCACCCTCCAGGAGCTGCTGCTGTCCCCTTACCTGTGGGTGCTCTCCATTGGTTACCTGGTGGTGTTTGGAGTGAAGACCTGCTGTACTGACTGGGGCCAGTTCTTCCTTATCCAGGAGAAAGGCCAGTCAGCACTCGTGGGTAAGACGAGTGCTGGGACAGGAGCGGGCAGAGGGAGCAGGAACAGAGCAGGGACTGGGACACTCTGGCCCTGCATCTGTGTCCCCTCTATTCTTTCACCGAGGCCAGGCACTACTCAGGCAGCTATGGCCAGTCAGCCTTGGGGACCCTCTGTTTCTCTGGGTTTAAGCCAATCTGGACCACCACCAATGTGTAACACCTTCCACCCTTCCCTCCCTCATCCCACCACAACTCCCCACCGCAGGTAGCTCCTACATGAGTGCCCTGGAGGTTGGGGGCCTGGTAGGCAGCATCGCAGCTGGCTACCTGTCAGACCGGGCCATGGCAAAGGTGAGTGGGCAGTTGGCACAGGCAGGAGGGCCCCTTTGATTGTTCCCAGCCTGGCTGGGCAGGCGCCAGAGAGGTGGGAGCCCTGGGGCACAGGTTGGTCTTTGCCAGCTTAGGTTGAGAGAGGTGGGAATGATTCTAGGCTACTCTTAACCTCCCTAGGGATGTGGAGGTAAGGCTCTCGGGCAAAGGGTTTTTAACTGATATCAAGGAGAGCCAGGATTTCTCTTGGCCTAGGAGTAAGCTTCTTCACATCCTCAGGAAAACGGGTGGGTCCGTGGGGGGACTGGGTGCAGCTTCCCAGCATATATCCCCACGCCTGCCCAAGGTGAAGGAAGGATGTTGTGGAGTTTGACCTCAGAAGGTAATGAGCAGGTACCATGGCCTCCCAGAGCTGCCCCAGGCCAAGAACCGTGCGGGGTCCAGTGGTGGGGGTTCTCTGCCCTGTTCCTTGGGCTTGATACTGGGGCTGTATCGACAGGCGGGGCCGTCCGTCTACGGGAGCCCTCGCCACGGGCTGTTGCTCCTCATGATGGCTGGCATGACCTTGTCCATGTACCTCTTCCGGGTAACTGTGAGCAGTGACTCCCCCAAGGTAAATAAGGAAGGCCTGGGCCAGGGCATGGCACACACACAGAAAGCCAGGGCCATTGCCTCTGCCTCCTGCCAGGGCTCCAGTCTGGCCCGGTCCTTTCTGTCTCAGCCCTCCCTTTTCAGTTTGGTTTGTCCCTCAGTTCCTCTCCTCTGTACTTTGGTTCCCCTCCTCCACTCTGGGCCTGGTTTTCTTCTCTTCCTTCTGCTCCTCTAGGATGTTCCTTTCTGGACTCCGGCTCTGCACCCTCTCGCTGACCTCACATGTTTCACGGAGCATGAGGTGCCTTGTCTTTAGCTCTGGTTTTTCTCTTGGTCTCTCACCTTTGTCCTACCCCTTCTGCCTTGCCCCTAGCCAATCCAGCTTGCATAAATCTTGGTCAAACAGCATGTTCCTCTTGAGAGATGACTTACCTATTTCCTGCGCCTACACACTGGCTTAGCTCAGTGTGGTGTTCATTCTGGCTCTGTACTATTGATTGTATAGGGAAATAGGGTGTGGGAGCCACTTACCATCTCCTTACTATTATTTATTCCTGGGGACCAAGCATTCTTCTTTCCTTGGGTAGGGGTGGGTAGGGAGGCTTTCCCAGACACTGAAGCCACCCTGCACTGTCCTTGCAGCTCTGGATCCTGGTGTTGGGTGCTGTGTTTGGTTTCTCCTCTTATGGCCCCATTGCCTTGTTTGGAGTTATAGCCAACGAGAGTGCTCCTCCCAACTTGTGTGGTACTTCCCATGCCATTGTGGGACTCATGGCCAATGGTAAGTGATACCCTCTGGATTCCAGTCTCTACCTCACCCCCACGTGTGCCTTGCAAATAGGCCAGCTAGAGGCTGGAGCTGGCCCCACTGGCTCTAGCCTCACAGATGGCTCAGGCTCTTTCCCCCCTCCCTGACAGTGGGCGGCTTTCTGGCTGGGTTGCCCTTCAGCACCATTGCCAAGCACTACAGCTGGAGCACAGCCTTCTGGGTGGCTGAAGTGATCTGTGCAGCCAGCACAGCTGCCTTCTTCCTCCTAAGAAACATCCGCACCAAGATGGGCCGACTGCCCAAGAAGGCTGAGTGAAGAGAGTGCAGGCGCTGGAGTGTCCCTCACCGGTGGCCTTTCCCCAGATGGGGTGGCGAGAAGATGGGGAGGGGCTGCTCTGGCTAGCCCTGGACCTTTGACTTTCCTTTTCTGCCCCTTCTCCCTTGCCCAGGTGGCACTGGAAGTTATCAGTGGCTAATGAGGTCCCAGTTCCCCATCCTGTGCTCTATTTAAAATATAACCTTTGTTGCTGGACTGTATTCGCCCCTATTGTCTGCAGCCAGCCAAATGGGAAATCCCTGCAGTCAGGGAGTCTCCTGTACCCTTCCTCCTCTCCTGGGCCCTGCCCTGTCCCCCTCCCACCAGCCCCATCACAGGGTGGCTGCTCCTGCAGCTGCAGGGCACTAATGACCCATGACTTCTGTCCCAAGACCTCTCAGCAGTTGGCAACTGCTATTGCCATTACCTCAGACTCCAGGGGAAGAAAACTGGCCATAACTCTAATACCCTGGGTACAGTGTGGGGTATGGGAGGGAGGGGAGGAAGAGTGGTTATAGAATATTAAAACTAGATTTGATACTAAACACTGTCAGTGACCTGTCCTTTCAAAAGGGGGTAATATGAGCCAGATAAAGCTTTCTTTGGGAAATACTTTGTCAGTATCTGCTCTTTCACCCAAAGAGAGAGAGACCCCATTTCCCTGGAATGGGAAAGCTAAGTCATAGTCTCTTTCTTT
>JAQZBX010044553.1:0-21329 GCA_029593785.1 Cabassous unicinctus
TCCCGGGGCCTCCTTGTGAGGGCAGGCCGGCTCGCGTGGCACCGTGGGCTGATGCGGCAAGACCTCACAGCAAGGGGGAGATAAGCAGACACAGAGAAGACACACAGCGAATGGACACAGCAGCACAAGCAGCAAGGGGGGGATAAATAAAATAAATAAATCTTTAAAAATAATAATAATAATAAATAAATCTTTAAAAAAAAAAGAGAGAACTGGACAATAAATAGTCTACACTGCCTGTTAAGCAAAAAGCAAATGACTGGCATTCTCTTATATTTAGTAATTAAGAACACAAACTTTGCTCAAAAGAACTGAAAACAGGGACTTGAACAGATATTTATACACCAAAGTTCATAGCAACATTATTCACAATAGCCAAAAGGTGGAAGCAATCCAAGTGTCCATCAACAGACAAATGGATAACTAAAAAATGGTATATACATACAATGGAATATTATTCAGTCCTAGAAAGGAATAAAGTTCTGATTCACGTTATAATATGGATGAACGTTGAAGACATCATGTTGAATGAGTTAAGCCAGCTACAAAGGGATAAATATTGTATGGTTCCAATTATACGTAATATCAAGAATAGGCAAATTCATAGAGACAGAAAAAAAGCAGATTAGAGGTTACCAGGTGCCAGGGGAGGGAGGACCAGGGAAAAGGGAAGTTATTGCTTAATGGGTACAAAGTTTCTATTTGGGTTCACGAAAAAAGTTCTAGTAACGGATGGTGTGATGGTAGCCCAACATTGTAAATGTAATTAATACCACTGAATTGTACGTTTGAAAGTGGTTAAAATGGGAAATTTCAGGTTGTCTATACGTTACCACAATTTTAAAAAAGCTTTTAAAAAAAGAGAGAGGGAGAGCAGGGATGAAGGGCACAACATTAATTGAGCTTGTGTACTTCTGTGAGCACTAGACTAGATTTTCTGGGGTAGAATTGAGTAGGTACAATGCTGAGCAATGCTAATGCCTTGGGAGAACCAGAAGACTCCCAATTTGGAAGAATGACATCCTTGGCCAGGAGTGACTGCCACACAATCCAGCTATGAGGCCCCTTCTGAGACCCCTGGGATCTAAAGTCCTTCCCAGTGAATAGCTTCACCAGCTAAGCTTTCTCCAAGGAGGCAAAGGGTAAAGTAAATTCCTGTTTTTCACTGGGCTATCTAGGAAGTATATACAGGAGAGGTAATTTATGATCAATCCACCACCTTCTCTCAAAATTGGTGAATGTAGGAGCCCTAATGAGAGGTGCTAATAGTCTTCAAGCTCCAAGTGCTCTCTCTTTCCCTGAGCCCCACAACCCACCCCCCCAAAAAAAAAATCCATGATAAAACACATTTTTGGGAAGCGGATGTGGCTCAAGCAGTTGGGTGCCTGCCTACCACATGGGAGGTCCCAGGTTCAGTTCCCAGAGCCTCCCAAAGAAGACAAGCAAGACAGCGAACTGACGCAACAAGATGACAATTCAACGAGGAAACATAATGAGAAACACAAGCAGGAAGCGGAGGTGGCTCAAGTGATTGGGCACCTCCTTCCCTTATGGGAGGGCCCAGGTTCGGTTCCCAGTACCTCCTAAAAAAATATGAGCAGACACAGCAAGTGCAAAACAATGGAGGGAGGGTTTAATAAATAATAAAATAAAAAAACAAAAAAACACATTTTAATTGTGGAAAATTTTGAATATTTCAAGCAAATACAAAAAGTAGATAATAATCCATAATTCTACAACCTGGTAACACCCCAGTTAATACTTTGATTTATTTTTAAGCTTTTAAAAATATACATGAAGAAACAGAATATATATATTTTTAAAAAGAGCACACACTTTATGGTCAGAGGAATCAGAGTTTGAATTCCATCCCAGCCACTTAGGTTGGGCAATTATGTAACTAAGCCATAGATTTTTCATCTGTAAAATGGGTAAATAATAGTGCCTTACTCAGGATGCTGCAGGGATCAATTGAGAAAATGCAAATAAAGTGTTTGGTGTAGTAGTGTTTGGCATATAGGTAGCCCTCAATAATTTTAATTACTATTGTTTGTTCATAAAACATAACAAAGCAGCATAAAATATAGAGTAAATAAATAAAAATCAATTAATACAAAATGAGCATGAAATAGGGCTAAAAGACACAACATGAGGTAGTACACAAAGAAAAGCCTACAGACATGCACACACTCAGGCATTTTCTAATATAAACTCTTGGGCTGGCACCTCTGTACTTATTCTTGCCCTAGATAGTATCAGGGCCTTATGTAGCATCTCTTGTACAAGTCTTGTAACCTAGAACATGACTGTGTTTCTCATTCCAAAGAGACAAAGGTGAGAGGCCTCAGCCAACAATCAAAAACAAGCATATATTGTACTCCTACAGCTTCTCTTTTCTGTTTCTTGGATAATACTTTAATACTTTAAATAAATATGGTCATTTATGTCACTAATTAATGTTACCATGGCAACATTTTCCCTGCTGCCTGAAGTCCAGTCAATAGCTGACTTTACCACTCCTCTGTACTTGCTGATGATTGGAGAACTGATGATATCCCACGGTTAGACTGACCAGCGACTTGGTGGCTTGGGACCATTCTGCAGAAACTCTAAAATGTACACCAAGAAACTAAGCGAAGTGATAAAGTCAGGGACTCTAGGTCCATGAGCCAACTCAACATCTTTACATCGCATCAGAGCACCAGCCCCTTCTTGTCTGCACTGTTCTCTACCTCCTTGTGCAGCAATGGCAAGAAAAGAATGTGCTTTGGAAGGACCCTGACAATCTGCCAAGGATTCCATCTTAGTTAACCTATTTTAGCCAACAAAGTATTTCAATCTTAAGTTTATCTTTAAAGCAGTCATTCTCAAACCTAAGCACACATCATAATCATCTGGAAGGATTGCTAAAAACAAAGACACAAGGTACAAGAGATACTAAAGGGAGTGCTACAGCCTGAAAAGAAAAGACAGGGGGAGAGACTTGGAGAAGAATGTAGAAATGAAGATTATTAGTAAGGGTAACTTAAAGGGTAAAAAGACAGACAATAGTAAGATAAGACAATGGAAAACCAAACAATAAAATGGACAAAGTAAGTGATGCCTTTACACTAATAACATTGGAGGCTAAAGGATTGAATTCTCCAATCAAAAGACATAGACTGACAGAATGGATAAAAAAAATATGAGCCATCTCTATGCTGTCTATAAGAGACTTATCTCAGACATAAGAACACAATCAGTTTGAAAATGAAAGGCTAGAAAAAGGTATTCCATGAAAACAGAAACAAAAAAAGATCTGGAGTAGCAATACTAATATCAGGAAAAAAAATAGATTTTAAATGCAAAACTTTTATAAGAGATGAAGAAGGTCATTATATATTAACAAAAGGGGAAATTCACCAAGAAGAAATAACTGTAATGAATATTTATGCACTTAACCTGGGTGACCCAAGATACATGAGGCACACACCGGCAAAACTGAAGGGAGAAATAGATGCCTCTACAATAATAGTTGGAGACTTCAATACACCACTCTCAGCACTGGTTAGAACATCTGGGCAGAGGATAAATAAGAAAACAGAGAGTTTGAATAATATGATAAATGAGCTAGACCTAACAGACATTTATAGAGCATTTCACCCTAAAAGAGCAGGATATACATTCTTTTCAAGTGCTCATGGATCCTTCTCCAAGATAGACCATATGTTGGGTCACATGACAGGTCTCAATAAACTTAAAAAGTTTGAAATTATACAAAGCACTTTCTCTAATCATAATGGAATGAAACTGGAAATAAATAACAGATGGGAAAAAGGAACATTCATAAATATATGAGGAGAGAAATCAGCAAATATCTCGAGACAAATGAAAACAAGAACACAACATATTAAAACCTATGGGATACAGCAAAGGAGTTACTGAGAAGGAAAAAATGTCTTAAAAAAGAAGAACGAAGCTGGAAGAATCACACTAACGGACTTTATTGCATATTACTTAGCCACAGTGGTGAAAAAACAGCATGGTACTGGCATAAAGACAGACATATTGACTAATGGAACCAAATCAAGAACTCAGAAACAGACCTTCACATCTACAGTCAAGTGATTTTTGAAAAGGCCATCAAGCCACTCAGCTGGGCCAGAACAGTCCATTCAATAAATGGTGCTGGGAGAACTGTATATCCATATCCTAAAGAAAGAAAGGACCTCTATCTCACACCTTATACAAAAATTAAATCAAAATGAATCAAGGACCTAAATTTAAAAGCTACAACCATAAAACTCCTAGAAGAAAACGTAGGGAAACATCTTCAAGTTCTTGTGGTGGGGAGGGGCTTCTTAAACCTTACAACCAAAGCACGAGCAATGAAAGGAAAAATAGATAAATGGGACCTCCTCAAAATTAAAAACTTTTGTTCTTCAAAAGACTTTGTCAAGAAAGTAAAAAGGCAGCCTTCTCAATGGGAGTAAATATTTGGAAACCATATATCTGATAAGAATTTGATATCCATATTATATAAAGAGATCACACAATCAGGGATAAAAAAAGAAGCAACCCAGTTAAAAATGGGCAAAAGACTTGAATAGATATTTTTCAAGGAGGAAATACAAATGGCCAAAAAGCACATGAAAAAATGTTCATCACTAGTGTTAAGGAAATACAGATCAAAAATCCAATGTGATACCATTTCCCACCTTATAGAATGGACATTATTTTAAAAATTTAAAAATAAAAAACAGAAAACTACAAGTGCTGGAAAGATGTGGAGAAATATGAACACTCCTTCACTCTTGGTGGAAATGTAGAATGGTGCAGACTCTGTGGAAGACAGTTTGGCAGTACCTCAAGAAGCTGAATATAGAATTGCCATATGATCCAGAAATCCCATTACTAGGAATATATTGAGAAGTATTGAAAGCAAGGACTCAAACTGACATTTGCACACCAATGTTCATAGCATCATTATTCACAATTACTAAAATATGGAAACAGTCCAAGTGTCCATCAATCGATGAATGGATAAACAAAATGTGGTATATACCTGCAATGGAATACTATTCAGTTGTAAGAAGAAATGAAATCAGGATGCATATGACAACATGGATGAACCTTGAGGATATTATGTTGAATGAAATAAGCCAGACACAAAAGGACAAATATTTTAGAGTCTCAGTAATATTAACTGAATATGATGAGTAAGCTCACGGAGGTAAACTCTAGAGAATAGGTTACTAGGAAATAGAATGTGGTTGAGAATGGAAGGTGATGCTTAATGTACATAGAATTTTTAATCAGTTTTATTGTAAAAGTGGAAATGAATAGAGTTGATGGTAACACATAGTGAGTATAACTAACTGCTGATTTACAAATGTGATTGTGGCTGAAAGGATAGTCTGTGGACATAAATGGCAATTGAAAGGAAGCTAGAGAATAATCTAGGGACTGTATAACATAGTGACTTTGGTGGTGGATGAAGATTGTAGTTAATAGTATAAAAATAAGAACGTTCTTTTACAAAGTGTTAACATTGTGATACATGAGAAAATTATAGCTAATATAACTTATGGACAATAGTTAACAGTAATATTGTAATATTTTTACAGCAATGGCAAAGAAGATAATATATCAATTCTATGGGACAACATTAGGGGCATTTAAGGGGGTATGGAATTTTTCCTTTTGGAGTAATAATAATGTTCCAAAATTGACTGAGATGATGACAGTACAACTCTGTGATGAAAATGAGAGCCACTGAGTGTACACTCTGTACGGATTGTACAAAACATGGAGCTGTGTAACACAGGGAATTCTGCGGTTGAAGATGGACTGTGGTTAACAGAACAAAGTATATAATACTAATACTAACATGGGATGTTAATAATTGTGTGGGTTGGGGGAAAAATTCACCAAATGTAACATTTGGGTTATAGTTAGTAATAATATTTTGGCAATGCGCTTTAATAATTTGCAATAAATGTTTCACAACGATGCAAGGTGTTGGTGGTGGGGTGATGTATGGGAGCCCTGTATGATGATGTGCATGTTTGTTTTGTAAGTTCACAACTTTTATTATGCACTTATTATGTATGAATGACATACTTGAATAAAATTTAAAAAATAAATCCAAATGGTCTGAAGGAGAAAGAATATGTATATCATTAAGATCAGGATGATCCTGCAGAAGCCTGGCAAGAGTTAGGTTTGTTTTTTTGTTTTTTTTAAAGATTTTATTTATTTATTTATACCCCCCTGCTGCTTGTGCTCGCTGTGTCTATTTTTGCTATGTGTTTTTCTTTGTCTGCTTGTCTCCCTTTGTTGGGTTGTCCTGCTTCCCTTCACCAGGAGGCCCTGGGAACCGAACCCGGGGCTTCCCATATGGTAAATGGGAGCCCTAACGATTGAGCCACATCCGCTTCCCAAGAGTTAGGTGCTTCTGACCAGAGACTTCATTGCTAAAAGATGGAGAGACCATGAGCAAGTGGCAGCAAACAACAAAGCCAGAATAGGAAGTTAACTTTCCTTATGTTCAGCAAATTTCGCTTTCCACAATTGTATGTTGCCCCTCATCTTCAAAGCTTCTGCCCTTATTTATTATGTACTTTTATATATAATGTGAGTACTTAAATGTGGCACAATTATAACACTTTTGGCACAAAGAAAACTTTGTTCAGAAGACAATGAGAAATTGGAGGTTCACAAACAACATTTTAGCTGAAAATATTTTCAATACTATGATATGAATTTTATGGTCTATCAAGCAGCCCTGGTCACTCAGAGCATACATAAATTTTTGTGCTCTTCAATTTCGCATACCTTCATCATCAGTCTTCTTTCTTTTATTAGAACTGTCCTCTCCAAATTATGAGTTATGAAAAGCCCATTACAAACCATATACTCTAAACTGTTTCCCACAGCCAGGACTCGATATATATAGTCTGTTCTCATGAGAAGGAAGCAGAAACACATTAATAATGAACTCAGGATGGAGTACAAACCATCCAATATAATGGGGCTTTGTTTCAATCCAAAAGATTATGTTCCATTTATTTCTACCATTTAAGTTAGAAAACTCTAATAAGGTACCTCCTAGGATAATATTAATATCTTTTTATCTCTTCCTTCAGGCTTGTGCCTGGACAAAAGAAAAACACATTTATGTGATTATGGCTGAAACAGGTAGTCTAGGGAGGTTAATGTTAGTTGGGGGACAGCTAGAAGATAATATATGGAATGTATAACAGTGATTTTGACAGTAGATGAGGATTGTGGTTAATAACATAAATACAGGAATGTTCTACTACAAGGTGTTAAGAATTTGGTGATATATGGTGTGACAGTTTGAAATTATTTTATGAATCTCAAAAAGAGAAAGATTTTAATTTTAAATTAATCTATTCCTGTGTGTGTGATACCCTTTGATTGCATTAAATTCAGTTGGGGGTCCTTTGTTTAGATTACTTGATTAGATCGATTTAGGGCTTTTGATTGGACTACATCAATGAGGTGTGACTCAGGTTGAGTCTCCACTCCCTTGCTGGGTCTGATATAAACCCAGAGACACAGAGAGAGGCAGACAGACAAAGGAAAAGGAAGTCACTGTATCTGATCATGCCATGTGAGAGAGGACAAGAGGACTGCACAAAACCCCCAAGAGGCTGGACCCATGGAGCAGCTCAAGAAGAGACAAGCCCTATGCCAGTTTTGCCTACAACTGCAGAAAGGAGGAAACCTCAGCAGAGATGGGTGACCATCTGGCTTCAACATGTGGCAGCTGACTTTGTTGAGAAAGCACCTCTTATGGTGCCTTGATTTGGACTTTTCATGGTCTTGGAACTGTAAGTTTTACCCCAAATACATCCCTTTTATAAAAGCCAACCCATTTCTGGTATTTTGCATCAGCAGCCTTTTGGCAAACTAAAACACATGGGGAAAATATAATTAATGTAACTTATAGACTGTAGTCAACAATAATATTTTAACATTTTTGTAGCCAAAAAAAGCTTTATCAATCCTAAAAGTAAAAAAAATGGAGTTTTAGTTTTATGAGATATGAATATGAATAAGCAATTTTTCTCTTCATTTTCTTCATTAACAAGGAGACCTTGATCATGTCATTTAACCAATCTGTGCTCATCTATGTATCTTTCTGAACACTGGAGAAACAATTGAGTTTGTTGATAGGATTAGATGAGATAAAAGTGCCTGGCTAGAACTCTTTGGTAGTAATGCTTCCATAACTTGTTGGCTGCCTTTTGTCTGTTATTTTATTTTTTTATTTTGAAATAAAGTTTGAAAAAAAAAAAAAGAAAAAGAAAAAGAAATGCAACTGTTGTGGTGGCAGGGAGCAAGGAAGAAGGAAAGTAGGATTTATAGCAGTCTAGTCTCCTTTAATATTTTGAATAAAGGCATTGCTTCAGATGTTGCCTACTTACAGCATTCCACAACGAGCCTGTTTGTATCATCGACAACCAGGAGCGACTAACTCGACCACATATTACCGTATCTCTTAAATTGAGGTAGAGAAAAATCTAAACACAAAGAAAAGAATACATTTTGAGAAATATATGAACTTTGATGTAACTCTTCGATTTACCTTTTTTGTGTGTTCATACTGGTAATTTAACCCATACATTATAGTAGCAGGAGTTTAAATAATGGAATTTTATCTGAAGATAGGAATTTTATCAGAAGTACTGGAATTTATCTGCTGATGCCTTTCATATAATGTGATCTTTTTAATTGATAACTGCAGAGTGACAATGAGGAAGCCAGGCTGATTTGTTTTATTTTCTGAATGAAGGTATCATTCTGTTAGAAAACCAGGGATTTCCCTAAATATTAGCTGGTACATAGAAGACAGTCAATAATTTTTTGCTGAACTAAACTGGATTCTTTCAAAAATTATAGGATTCCTGGGAAAGATAAACCCACCTTGGCTTCTATTTCTGGAAAAAAATGGTATACTAAAAAATCTGGAATCCCTCTTGTTATAAAAACATCAGTAAATGCTAAAACAAATATCCTTTTAAACATAACTGAGTGGATTGAATCATGTTCCCCACTAACACATGTTCAAGTCCCTGGTTTACTAAGACACAGAGATTTCAAGAAAGTAAGGGAAATTTCCAGGGCTCCAATCCTTGTACATGCAGGCTGGTGATAAGGTGCTAATGTTATAGTTGGTTGGGATGGGGGAGCAGTGGGAATGAAGGCTGATTTTCATAACAAATGTGTTCAAATTTCACTGGAAATGCAAGGACAGGAGAAAGTGATTGGGATTATACAAAGCATGTAGTTGAAACTGAGCCAGAGAGAAAGAAAGAGAGAGAAGTCTAGGGCTTTCAAGAGAGAACCAGAAAAAAAATCCATCTACAGGCAAATGGAAAAACAAGGCACTCAATCTGGGATTGAAAAAAAAAGTCACCAGAGAATCTGCAGCCAAAGACAAGCCATCATGTGGATTAGGATTTAACTTTTAATTATTCATGGGATCCAATTTGAATTTATTATCTTTGTAATTAGATTCTACATAGTAACATGCAAAGATGTTCTAAGCTGGTAATAACTCTGGGGCATTTGGCAGAAATAAATGATTCTTTGTGAAAGGACACATCCTCAAACAAGGCCTTATAGTATTCCCACAGATCAAGCCCCGACAAAATGAGCCTTCAGACAAAAAGCATACACATAAGGGGAAAAAGTCCAAAGAGAGTCAACAGAAGCAAAAACAATGACTTCATCAGTAAAATTGTCTGATAGTAATCATAAAACCTTTAAAATAATAATAAACATATAAAAAGAAAACATACAACACTTGAGAAAGGAAATTATTGAAAAAGGACAGGCAGACTTATAAAACAACCAAATAAAATTCATGAGAATTAAAAATATAATCATTGACATTTAAAACTCAATGGATGAGTGAAATAGCAGATGAGACACAACTGAAAAGAGAATTAGCAAAATGGAATACGTAACTGAAGACATTACAGAGAATGAGGCATAGAGAGATAAAGAGATGGAAAGTATAAAGAGGCTAAGAAACACATTAGATAACATGAAAATGTCCAACATACATCTTTATAGAACTCCCAGAAGGAGAGAATGGAAGCAAAACAAAATTCAAAAAGACAATAGATTAGAAAGTCCTAGAACCAATGAAAGGCAATAACTCTCAGACTCAAGAAGTAAAGAAATCTCAAGTGACATCTAGATACTATAAGCAAGGCAGACAATCTCAGGAATTTGGCACCCTGTCAGTGAGCCTTACTTTGGAATATATGCTCCCCAATGTAAAGAATTAGACTCATTTATAATTTCCCTACACATGGCTCTTCTGCCCCTTTTATTTGAACCTATAATTAGCAGTATACTTGTTAATAATATGTCCCAAAGACTTAAATCTTGGTCTGCTCATGTGCCAGTTGAGCCCTGAATCTCAGCAGAGTTATAACACCTACTTTCCAGTTCATTGGACTCGCCCAGAAAATCTAACAAAAGAATGATGATGGACAACGCTCATCCCCAAAAACAGAGTTTCCACAACTGCAACAAGACAGTTGCATCCATCTGTCCCATGGGATCTAAGCCCCCTCTCAATCAGAAACAGAGTGGGCATCACCATCGCAAAATCCTCAATATTGAGCAATGAACAAACTTAGGGGAGGAGTGCAATTATAGACTAAAATAGACTTATTAATATTCTAGCAATGGAAGAACTTATATCATTGATATAATGGCAGTAGCCACCAGAGGTTCTGAGGGGAAGGAGAAGGAAGAATGGGTGTAACATGGGGGCATTTTTGGGACATTGAAATTGTCCTGAATAACATTGAAATGACAAATACAGACCATTATATATTTTGTCAAAACCTATAAAATTGTGTGGTGCAAAGTGTAAGCTATAATGTAAACTATAGACCATGGTTAGTAGCAATGCTTGCTTCATATGTGTTCATCAATTGTAACAAATGTCTCACACTAATGAAAGATGTTGTCAAAGTGGGAAAGTGTGGGAGGGGGAGGGGTGGGGTATATAGGAATCCCTATATTTTTTATGTCACATTTATGTAATCCAAAGCATCTTTAAAAATAAAAAAAAAAATGTTTAAAGAAATCTCAAGCAGGAAAAAGAAAAATGTGGCATTTTAATGAAATTATGAAAGGCCAAAAGCAAAGGAAAATCTTAAAAGCAACCAGAAACAGATGAACTACAAAAGAATGTCACTTAGACAGCAACCACAAAAGGCAGATGTCAGCAGAAAATAACTATCAACTTCAGCAACAATATTCAAGTAAATTATTACTCAGGAATGAGCATTAAGTAAAGACACTTCAAGTAAAGATTGACAGTTTGCCTCTAACAGACCCTTCACAAAAGAACTTCTAAAGGACAATGAAACCAGAGGAAAGTAGTAAGATACAAATAGTTATGGTGGACAAAGAATCTAATAAGTATGTGGGTAAAGCCACTAACCTTATGAAAAAATAGTTTAAAGATGATGACTAATGTAAGAGTATAAAAACATGATGGAACATAAACGTTAGATAATTCAAATACTTTAAAACTACAGGGGGTTCTAAATTTCAGTTATTATTCAGGAATAAAGTATAGATATAGGTAAATGTATATGTTAAAATATTAAAAAGTAACCACTGTAAGAGTAAAAATAGAATGCATATCTTTTAAAATATGATAGTGGGAAAAGGGGGAAGATTTAAAAAAACTCAAATCTAAATTAGAAAGCAGGGAAGGAGAAAAAAGGAAATATATTAAAAACAGGATGAATAGTAGAGGATGAAATGAGAAAAATAAATCCAAGTATATAAATAGTAACAATAAATTTAACAAAATTCACAAGTTAGAAAACAAAGAAAACCATAAATTTAAAAATCCATCTAAAATTGAATACAATACTAAACAAGATGAATGTTAATAAAAGAAAAGCTTAGAGCTATATTAACATTGGGGGATTGAGAGGGGGACCTTTAAAGCAAACATTATTAGGGATAAATAAGAGGGTCACTACATAATAATTAAAGGAAATAATTCACTAGATACTTATAAAAATTCTAAATGTGTAAGCATCTAATAAATAATATAGCACAAAGTTCAAGGAAAAATTGACAAATCCACAATCATGATGAAAAATTATATCAAAGCTCTCTCAATAGCTAACAGATCGATGTGGGGAAATAAATCTTCCCTAGTTTCTTGATATTCCTATAAAAATCCTACCTTTTGAGACATGGTAATGTATACAATATAAAGATAGAGAGTATTTTGCCTTCACTTTCTCTGGAAATATTTTACTATTCACATAACATGAACATTAGATCTGTAACCACTTATCTAGTTAATTTCTCTGATCCAAAGGATAACAAAACTTGCATATCTCCCCAAAAAGGCCAAATGGTTACAACCTAGACTAGTCCCCCTAGGTCAAGTTCCAAAGGTGCAGGAAGACTGGGGTGTTACCTCTTTGGTGATTTACATTTCAAGGAGGAATGGGTCCCAGAACCTTGGAGACATCTCTACATCATAAAAGCTGGAGACAATAAGCCTTATCTGGCCCTTAGAGAGTTGTATTTATATTTCAAAAGGTTAGAGTGAGACCCAGGATAATTTCCAACCCAGCTCCAAGGAACAAGGATTTTTCTACCTCCTATCAGGAGAGGGGGATGCAGCTGCCTCTTTCTCTTGTTTATAAGCAGAGAAAATCCATTTTTCTTTGTCTCTATGATCATTTTCAAGCCAGAGGGCAATTAAATTAGGAATCAATTACAAAAACATAATTCTCTTTATAAAAAAAAAAAATCAACACATTCAGGAGCAAGATGGTGGAGTAAGAAACAAAGACAGATACAGACATCACAAGGAAAAATACCAACCAGTATGCCGTATGACTACAAATGTAAAAATCCTCAACAAAATACTAGCAACCCAATTTCAACAGCACATTAAAAGGATTATACACCATTACTGATTTCACTAATGAGCATGCATGTAAAATTTTAAATAAATTATTAGCAAACTGAATGTAGCAATGTATTTTTTGAAACCACAACCCAATTGGGTTTATGCAAGGAACACAAGAAAGGTTTAACATTGAAATTATTTTGGGACAATCCACTACATTAACAGATTAAAAGAGAAAAGACACGATCAATTCAATGCAGAAAAAGCATTCAATAAAATTCAACACTCATTCCTGATTTACAAAAACACCATTTAGCAATTTAGGAATAGAGGGGAACACTTCATTAGCCTCATAAGGTATAATTATCAAAAACCCATAGTAATCTCTCCACTTTATAGAGAAACAATATATTTTTTTAATTTAAAATATCAATGTTGAATATTATCATGCCTTCTATTTAAATTGTATTGAGGGGTCCCAACGAACATAGTAAGAAGTAAGACAAATAAAAGGTATAAAGATGCTACATAGAAAATCTAAGACAAACTCAAATTAATAGAATTAATAGGAAAAATGAGCAAGAGTTCTGGATTCAAGATCAATACACAAAAAAATCTGTTGCATTCCTATATATCAGCAATCAAATTCCTACACATGTCCATACCTCCTCAAATAATTTTAGAAAATGTAGTTTTCAGCTAGCATTGAAAATAGGAAGAAAACATGATTAATTCGTTCAAAAAATATTTATTGAGCATTTATTATGTGCCACACACTGTTCCAGGCATTGTGGATACATTAGCAAAGACAAACCCCTGCCCTCATGGAGTTCGCATTCTACCGAGGAAAGACAGACATGACAAAACAAATAAATACGTAGTATATTAAAAATGTGGACTAATAAATGCTATGGAGAGAAAAAAAGAAAGCTTTGAGTGGTTGCCGTTTTACATAGGACTAAATCTAACAAAATATGTGCAGGACCTCTGTGGGTAAAGTTATAAAATGCTGTTTTTAAAATGACATAAAGGAAGTCCTAAATTAACGGAAATACATACAATGTTCATGTATAGAAAATACGACTATCAAAAACGTATATTCTCCTAAAATTAATCTGCAAATACAATGTAATTCCAAATAAGGATATCATTGAACTTGATAAGTTAATATTAAAATTTATATGAAAATGTCAAGAATAGCCAAGACAATTTTGAAGAAGACTAAGGTAGAGGAATTTGCCTTACCAGGTTATGATAATGTTATTACCATTCTTATTATAAAGCTATTATATATGTGTGTGTGTGTAAATTATATATAAACTATAATTATGTTTATATATATTATATATTAGCTATCCTATACCTAGCTATAATAAAGCTATAATCATTCTGATAGTATGTATGCTCTTGGAACAAGGATAGATATATGAAACAGAATCTACAGCCCATATGTAGAATTTTTTTTTTAAAGCATTTTATTTTGAAATACTTTCAAACTTACAGGACAATTGCAAAAAGAATACAAAACTCAGAGAACTCCCATCCAGGTACCCAGTTCCACCAACTTTTAACATTTTGCTACCTTTCCCATATCATTCTATTTGCATATGTAGAATCTTGGTATATGTGGTAGTTTGAGACTCTATGTATGCCAGAAAAGATCATGTCTTTAGAGGTGATCCATTCCTGTGTGTGTGAACCTACTGTAAGTGGGACCTTTTAATTAAATTACTTCTGCTAAGGGCTTTTGATTAGATTATTTCAATAAGGTGTGACCAGGGTGAGTCTTAATCCTCTTACTGGAGTCCTTTATAAACGGGATGAATACCAAGAGAGGGAGCTAGAGAGACAGAAAGAAACGCCCAGAAGCTGAGAGAAAGACCCGAAAGCCAGAAGCTGAAATCAGTGGAACCCGGGAGAGAGAAAGCCACAGGAGCAGAAAGAAAGCTGGAGGAAGCCAGAAGCCGAAAGCAGTAAGACCCAGAGGAGAAGGGAGAGATGGCAGACACTGCCATTGTGCCCTGCCATGTGACAGGAGTCCAGGATCGCTGGCAGCCATGTCTTTGGGGAGAGAGTTTTGCCTGATGCCTTGATTTGGACATTTTTCTCAGCTTTGGAACTGTAAGCTTACAAATTAATAAATCCCCATTGTAAAAGCCAACCCATTTCTGGTATGTTGCCTTGCAGCCTTTAGTTAATTAAAACAATAGATAACAGAAATGGCATCTGAATTAATCTGCCAAAGGAGTACTGATGCAAAGTACCAGAAACCTTTTGGCTTTTATAAAGGGTGTTTTGTGGGGTTTTTTTTTGTGTGTGTGTGTGGTGCATATTTTTATTTTTTAATGTATAAATTATTTGGGATTCTTTGGAATAAAGGGAAGGGGTGTTGATATCAGAGATTCACAATTCCTGTATACTATTTATTGACAATATACTGATGTTATTTAAATAACAATAGCAAACAGTAATTTAATTTAACAAACTTATTAGAGCTTTTTATATGACAGACACTGTTCTAGACACTTTAAACATATGGACTCATTTAATCTTTGTAACAATACATGGAATATAGGTATTTTTATTGCCCCATCTCACAAATGAAGATATAGAGACACAGAGAAATTTAGTTAATAAGCCTCAGAGCTGAATTCAAATCCAGGCAGTCCAGTTCTACAATTATAAAGGGTGTTTATTTGGGGTAAAAGCTTACAGTCCCAAGGCTGTGGAAAGTCGAACTCAAGGTACCATAAGAGGTGCTTTCTCACCAAAGTCAGCTGCCACTTGTTGAAGCAAGATAGCTGGTGATCTCTGCGAAGTGTCACCCTTCCCCCTGGGCGTCCTCTGTCAAGCACAGCTGTTCTGCTTCTTCCCGATTTCAGCTGCAGGCTGGCATAGGGCTTGTCCCTTAGGATTTCCTACATCAATCTGGGCTGGCCTGCTCTCTTCCCAATTTCAGCTGTAAGCTATCAGGCAAAATGGCTCATCCCGGACCTCAGATATTTAAGCCTCCTTTCTTTCACATGGCAGGATCAAAAATGACAGCACCCTCTCCTCCTGTGTGTCTGTCTGTCATTGTGAGTGTACATTTATATCAGACCCAGCAAGGGGGCAGGGACTCAACCTGAGACACACCCAATGACCTAGTCAAATGAAAAAGCCCTAATATTAACAGGTAATGTAATCAAAGACACCTCAGATGAATTTAATTCAATCAAAGGGTATCACACCCAGAAGAAAAGATTAGTTTACAAACAATTTTTTTTTTTGTGGGGGGGATTCATAAAATAATCTCAAACTGCCACAGCATTATAATTAAGTGGAGTAAGGATGGAATATTTAATAAATGATACTGAAAAAATAAGTAATCCATATGTAAAATAATGAAATTAGATTTCTTCCTCACACAATAAAAAATAAATAAATTTAATTACATTTAAATAAAATGTGTGTGCATCAAAAGACAGTATAAACAAAGTGAAAAGCCAGAGTAGAAAATATATTTACAATATGCTTATTAAAACAACAAAAAGATTACTATTAAGACTATGTAAAGAAATGTATCAATTAGAAAAAGAAAAAAAACCACAATAGTGAAATGGGTAAACGATATGAACAGAAAAGTGACAGAAGAGAAAAGCCAAATGTCCATTAAGCATATGAAGCAGTGTTCACCCCCAATAGTTATCATGGTGTGATGGTGTCAACTCGGCCAGGTAATTGTGTCCAGGTGTTAGATCCAGCAAGCACTGGGCTAATTGTAACACAAGAGCACTTTTGGACTTCGATCACCAGTGAGTTTACGGCATGGATGGCTGATTACATCTGCATCAATCAGGGAGATTGTATCAGCAATGGGTGATGCTTTTATCCAATCAGTTGAATGCCTTAAAAGGGGAAGTGATTTCAACATTCAGAGAGAATTTCCCAGCTCGTCTTTGGACAGCCAGCTTCTCCCAGAAACTCAAGGACCTTTCATCAGACTTTCATCAGAGCCCCTGGCTTGCAGCCTGCCTGTGGAACCTGGACTTGTGCAGCCCCACGGTCGCGTGAGAGACTTATAAAATCTCATATTATTGACAGATATCTCCTGTTGATTCTGTTTCCTGAGAAAACCCTGACTAATACTCATGGCAATGCAAAATAAAACATCTATCAAATTTGCAACAAAAAAGTTTCACAATACCAGGTATTAACAAAGACATGAAGCAACTAGAACTATCATATTCTGCCAATCTGTTAGTAGGAGTGTAATTTGATATGATACTTTGAAAGAAATTTGACAATATTTAGCAGCGATTAAGATGGCATATACCATAATCCTACATTGCTACTGCATTATATATCCAAGAAAACTGTGCAAAAGGCAAAATGTGTAAGAATATTCAATACAGCATATTTGCAAAAAGGGAAAAATAGGAAACACTTAAATGACCACAATAAGAGAATGAATAAATTGTAACATATTAATACAATGAAAGAGTATATAGTAAAAATCAGAAATAAACCAGAATTATAGGCATCAACATGAGTAAATCTAAAGAGCATAATATTTAGTGAAAAAAGCAGGCTCTAGAATGATCCATTACATTTTTTAAACATGCAAAAAATATAACTCTGTGTTTTAGGTTCCTATTGCTGCTGTGGCAAATACAACAAACTTAATTGATTAAAACAACATAAATCCACCTTACAATTCTAGAGGCCAGAGGTTCAAAATGGTAACAATATGTAGGCAGAGCTGTACTCCTTCTAATGGCTCTAGGGGAGAATCTATTTCCTTGCCTTTTCCAGCCGCTAGGGGCGGTCCGCACTCTTTGGCTTGTGGCTCCCAGACAGCCAGCAATTGCATCACTCCCATTTCACATCTCCTTTTCTGATTCTCTTGCCTCCTTCTTTTATATATAAGGACCCTTGAGATTACATCGGGCCTACCTGGATGATCCAGGGTAATCTCCCCATCTCAAGATCCTTATCTTAATCACATCTGCTAAGTCCCTTTTACCACATCAGTTAAGCTATTCACAGGTTATGGCAACTAGGATGTGGACATCTTTGGTGGGGGTGGGGGGCGGAGGAGACTATTACTCTACCTAACAGACTATGTAATGGAATGATAAAACTAAGTTGAAGAAAGGAGTTACCTCAGAGGGAAGGAAGGGAATGCAATTGGGGCTGGTTCTGGGAGGCTTTCAACTGTAATTATTATTTATTTTTTAAGCAGAGTATTGAGTACACAGGCATTCATTAGAGTATATTTCTTTGTATATCTGAAATATCTTTTGGAAAAAAACTTTTTCCAGGAAGCCTTGGAAAGGTATCATGGTGGATCCACTGGTTTGAAAACTGTACTTGTACTGTTTTGTACCTGTACTTCCACAGTCTTCTTGAAGAGAGAGTACATACTATGATAGGGCTTATGCCCAGAGAGGCAAAAGCAATTTAGAAAAGAGAAGTAGCAGCACAGAATAGCAAAAGTGTAAGGCCAAAAACTCAGAGTGCAGGAGAAATGAAAACCAATGGGTAAGAGTTGCATCACAACACCTTAGAGAAAGAATGGGCCATAGACATTGGTGAAGATGGCAGCAAAGAACTCCAAGAGTCATCTCGTCCTACAGGGCAATTAGTAATCACCCAGAGCTATCTAAAACACCTGTTTGGAGGACCCAGGAGACCAGAAGAGCATCCTGCAACATCCTTGAAAGAATGGAAGGAGGAGACTGCCCATCTGCAGTGAAGATTCGTGAGTAGAACACTCAATGCCGCAGAGCCCATTGCCCATGCTCCACTGGCAGTGCAAGCTGCCTTAAGAGCTATTCCACAGCTGGAGTTGGGAGCTCCATTTCCCAAAAATGGAGGAGGAAGAGATGGTCAGGCACCGGCTTCAGCTACTGATTAGAAATTTCATCTGGCTAAAGTATAATCCTAAGAACAGCTAAATTTGAACCAGTCCAAGTTGGAAAGAGGCCAGCAGCTGCCATTTTAACTCTGCCCCCAGCAGGCACTTTCAGCCCACACAGACTGGATACTTGGATACCTGTAGTTCAATCCCTGCACCCCAATATAGGAGAGGAGCTGTGTTCTGTCGGCCTTTCTGAGCAACTGCAGGCACATTTGGCATGCACAAACTAGACTGTTGGGTGCCTGGGGCTCCACCTCCACCCCCTAAGGACAAGAGTGGGGAAGCGTCTCCCCAGACTCTCTGGACAACTGCAGGTGTTTTTGGCCCACACAGACTTAATAGTCAGGCACCTGTGGCCAGATAGGATAGGAGGGGAGCTGTGTTTCCTCAACCTCTCTAGGAAACTGCAGGTGCTTTAGGCCCACGTGGACTGGTCTGTTGGGCACCTGTGGTTCCATTCCCACCTCTTAAAGGGCACAAGGGACAGAATTACCTCAGCCTTTCAGGGCAATTGCAGGGGATTTGGGCCCACATGGATTATATCGTTGGGTACTCTGGAGGGTCCATCCCCACACCTGGAAGGGGAGGAGAGGGGCTGGTGCTACGTCAATCTACCTGGGCAACTGTAGTCAGTTTTGATCCACATGGCTTAGTTTGCTGCCCACACCTTGAGCTCTATCCCTGCCCCAGGCAGGGGAGGAAGGGGCATGAAGCTTTATCAGTCTCTCTGGGCAACTATAGATGGTCATGACCTGCACAGATTGGATTAGTACACATGGTTGCAGCTCCATCCCTATCCCTGGCAGAGGAGAAAGGTGGGGAGACACTTCATTGGTTCCTGGGGCAATGCAGACAGCATCACCCTCCACAGCTTACTGTATCAACTACATCCTCAGCTCCTACTACACAACTAGCAAGGGAGAAAGGACAAGGAAGCCCTAAACTAAAGAGAGAAACTGTGCCCAAAATAAATACATCTAGTAAGCCAGATGCCAAGACACCAACAAAAATTACAATCCATACCAAGAAACAAGAAGATATAGCCCAGTCAAAGGAACAAGAGAAGCCTCCAGATGACATAAAGGAGTTGAGACAACTAATCTTATATGTTTAAACAAATGTTCTTAATAAATTCAATGAGATGGCTAAAGAGATTAAGGATATTAAGAAGATACTGGGGAACTGGATGTGGCTCAAGCATTTGGGCACCCACCTACCACATGCCTACCCAGATTCAGCTCCCAGTGCCTCCTAAAGAAGACAAGCAAGACAGTGAGCTGGTGCAACAAGATGACACAATGAAGAGACAAAATGAGGAAAAAACACAATGAGAGACACAACAAGCAGGGAGTGGAGGTGGCTCAAGTGATTGAGTGCCTCCCTCCCACATGGGAAGCCCCAAGTTTGGTTCTCAGTGCCTCATAAAAATAAGATGAGCACAGAAAGCAAACAGTGAGTGAAAACAACAAGGGATGGGGGAGAATTAAATAAAATAAATCTTAAAAAAAAAAAAAAAAGAAGACACTTGGGAGCACAAAGAATTTTGAAAGCATACGTAGAAAAATAGCAGATTTTACAGGAATGAAAGGCACAATAAATGAAATTAAAAACACACTGGAAACATATAACAGCAGATTTGAGGAGGCAGAAGAAAGAATAAGTGAGCTTGAAGACATGACCTCCAAAAGCAAACATACAAATGAACAGATAAAGAAAAGAATGGAAAAAATTGAACAGGGTTTTGGGGAACTAAATGACAGCAGCAGATGTCCAAACTATGTGTAATAGGTGTACCAGAAGGAGAAGAGAAGGGAAAAGGGACATAAGGAATATTTGAAGAAATAATGGTAGAAAATTTTCAAACCCTATTGAAGGACATAGATATCTGTGTCTGAGAAGCACAATGTATTCCCATCCAAATAAATCCAAATTAACCTACTCCAAGACACTTACTAATCATAATGTCAAATGCTAAAGACAAAGAGAGAATTCTGAGAGCAGCAAGAGAAAAGCGATGCATCATATACAAGGGATTAAGTGCTGATTTCTCATCAGAAATCATGGAGGCAAGAAGGCAGTGGTATGATATATTTAATATACTGCAAGAAAAAAACTACCAGCCAAGAATCTTATACTCAACAAGATTGTCTTTCAAAAATGAGGGTGAGTTTAGAGCATTCACAGATAAACAGAAACTGAGGTAGTTTATAACCAAAAGACTGGCTTTGCAGGATATACTAAAGGTTGTGCTACAGCCTGAAAAGAAAGACAAGAGAAAGAGGCTTGGAAGAGAGTCTAGAAATGAAGATTATATCAGTAAAAGTAAGTAAAAATGTAAAAAGAGTGGTAAAATAAAATATGACAGATAAAACTCAAAGGTTAATATGGGTGAAGAAGTTCCTTTACAGTAATAACATTGAATGTTAATAGATAGACTCCCCAATCAAAAGACACAGACTGGCAGAATGGATAAGAAAATATGAGCCAGCTATATGCTGTCTACAA
>JAQZBX010044554.1:0-21315 GCA_029593785.1 Cabassous unicinctus
ACATCTGACATTCAAATCTTTAGGCTAAGTGATATTTTTTAAGAAAAATAAATTGCAATATCAAAACCCCAGAATTCCCGAACCGTAGAAATCTGCATTTGTATGTTGATTTTGTTCATCTTGACACTGCCCATCCTGCAGTGATTTTTTTAAATTAGTGAAGAAGAATGAAGATTACCCTGAAAGTCTGAAGATGGCAGTTTTAGAAGGACAAGAAAAGTAAAAACCACAGAACAGCAATAGTGGCTAGTATTTATTGAGCAGCGCTATGTGCTAAGCATTACACAAAAAGGGTTATCTAATTTACCCATTCATCCCATTATCCTATAAGGTGGGTAAATTGGCTTGGGGCCAGAGAAATATGTTCCATTCCTGTGGGTGTGAACCCACTGCAAATGGGACCTTTTGGCCCAATCCAATCAAGGATAATCTTAATCCTATTACTGAAGGCCTGATAGAGAAGGCTACACAAAGAAAAGCAGAGGGAGCAGCCAGAAGCTGAATGCTACAGAACACGGAAGGGAAGGGAGAGGTCAGGAGAGGCCACAATATACACTGCCATTTGACAGAAAAGCCCAGGATCAACGATCACCAACAGGCAGCCCCAGAATGCCCACAATCTTCTGGGAGAAAGCATTGCCTTGTTGATGCCTTGATTTTGGACTTCTCCTAGCTTCAAAACCAAGAACCAATAAATTCCCATTGTTTATATCAATCCATTAGACAGTATTTAATTTAGCAGCCAGGAAACTAAAACAGTGAGTGTAGAGCAAGAGCCGTTAAAAAACGGGGCCTGAGAGACACAAACATATATCTGTACACCTATGTTTATAGCGGCATTATTCATGATTGCCAAAAGTTGGAAACAACCCAGGTGTCCATCAACTGATGAATGGATAAACAAATTATGGTATATACACACAATGGAATATTACGCAGCAGCAAGAAGAAATGAAGTCGTGAAGCATATGACAACATGGATGAATCTGGAGGACATTATGTAAGTGAAACAAGCCAGACACAAAAGGACAAATACTGTATGATTGTGCTATTATGAACTGTGTAAACTCATGGAGTTAATAATTAGAATATAGGTCACCAGAAAATAGAAGGAGGGTAGAGAATAGAAAGTTCAGGGTTAATTTGCGCAGAATTGTTATAAAGGCTGTTTGTAAATCTTTGGGAATGAATAGAAATGGTTAAAGTACATCATGGTGTTTGTAACTAGCAATGCTATTGTATGGCTAGGACAGTGGTTGAAACGGAAAGTCTAAGGTCATGTATATTACTAGAAGGAAAGCTAAAAACTGTAGCATGAAACTGTATAAGATAGTAAAACCTCATGTAAAACATGAATATTGGTGATATTGCATATATAAAACTGTATTTATAAAATATAAATACAAATATACTAGAAAGAAGGAAAAAAGAATAGCAGCTATGTACTACAGGCAAGGCATAGGGAGATGAGTGATGAGTTTTGTTTGTTTTTTGTTTATTATTATTATTGAAATAATGGAAGTGCTCTGGGAGCACTTCACTGGGGTGAAGAATGCACAAACATATAATTACACCGAATACCATTGATTGTACTGTTTGGATGGATTTATGCTTTATTAATATGTATCAATAAAATTGGAAAGAAAATTTGGGCCTGGCATCAAATTGCTTGGTTCCCAATCCCAGTGCTGCCACTAATTAGTTATCAGAGCTTGGAAGTGTGGCTTAAACGCTCTGTGCTGGTATCCTCTGTGTAAAAGGGTAGACTCATGATAGTATCTACCTTGTCTTACTAGAGGTAAAGTGCTTAGAACCCTACCTGGCACTAAGCAAGTGGTCTATTCATAGCAGCTATTTAAATTTCCGCTTTTAAAACCGAGTAAATTGAGGATTAGGAAGGCTGGCTCTGTCATAGATTGTGCCAGATTTTCCAGATTGTACCACCAATCTCAATTACAAAACAGTTCCACTGATCTCAAATGAGAGTGGGTGCAAAGACGGTGTTTACCAGGGTCATCAGAACAGCTCAAATCAGAAACCTTCAAATAGTGAGGGTCTCTAGGATCAGTTTTCTTCATTTTTCAGAACATTAAAACTAAGATATATTAGAACAGATGTGTTCTCACTTTGACCATGTATATTTTAAGTTAAATAACTGTCATTCAGAGAAATTAATCAAATTATTCCCAAATTAACAGCTTATTGGGTAGAAAATCTACCAGGTATTATAATTCAATAACATCAGCATGATAGTAAGTAGGAAATAAATGAGGAAATTCCAAAGGAGACAGAATTCCTTCTGCTCTGAACTTACTGCCATCAGCAAGGTAATTCTGAAAGAACAACAAATGACTCATTAAGAAAAAGCCTCTCTCTGTTTTCAGGCTAGCATTAAATCAGGTGATATAAATAATTCATTCACAGGTAATGTTTGGTATAGCAGGAAGGTCTCTCTCTGGTTATTAACCAGGAATTATATAGAGAGGTGGCTTTTACAAAATATGGAAAACATATACAAAGAGAGAGGTAGCAAGGGTATCAAAACAATTTCAAGGGATTGAAAAGCTAAATGATAGAACATTTTCATCATTTAAATTAGGAGTCTATCTAAGCATCCTAAATAATTAACATTCTAATGGTTGTAGACTATAAAGAAATTAATAAAGTAAAAACTAGGATGCCAGTTGCAAATGAATCCTTTCTCCGTCATTTAATCAATTCATTCTCTTATTTTTATCCGAAAGGCTAATAGGTGATAATCACAATGCTGGTCCCTATATAGGATGCATTGTAATAAAACACAACATTTCTCAAGGTCCTCAGAATATTATCTGGCCATGTGCCTCAATTATGCTAGTGTGGCTAGAAATTGTCTTGGCCTGAAAAGAGAGGGACTGAAGGGGGCATGTGTTATTTCACCAACATAAATGTAAGCCTCTTGCATAGAGCTGATTCCACTAAACTCGCCCCTCCTCATTCTAGAAGACATACAGCCTTTGATAACAGCAAACACATTCTTTTTAAGTTATATCAGATCATAAATACTGTTAGAAACAATGTGTGTGTTGCTGGAAGCTCACTATGTTTTTTCATTGGCCAGTCTACACTCTGGATCAACTAAGGCAGTCTCCTTGCACCCAGGTTTATCCAGGAACATCTTTGAAAACGAAAAGAATTCATTTACATATGAAAACCAGATCCCATCACTCCCAGAAGCAAGACTGTCTGGAAAAAACCCAACTTAATAAAAAATCTATACCTTTTGTAGCAGAATTAATATTAGATTGCATGAGAATTTTTCTTTTATTTTACCTATTATTCAGCACTTATTAAGAACCAGGAATGCAAAATTTCATTCAAGTATTTTATAAGCAAACATGATTATGGATCTTTATCAGTTTCTTGCTTTAGATTTTCTCCTTAGCATAGATTTTTAAATCATCTTTGAGGAGTGAAATAGTCATATCAGAGAATTTAGATTATTTCTGCTTCATAAAATTTTGTTCCAATATATCTGTTATGTGGTTACTTCATAAATAACATTTTTATAATTTTATACGCTATGATAATATACTTATAATTTTATTTTCTACCAAATGTTTATTTAGAGTTCTATCAGAATATTAACTTTTAAAATATGTATTTAAGTATTTATATGATGATATTTGGCATAGTTTAGGATATTAAAATTACTCAATAAAGTCTCATTACATCCTAAGTCAGAGTTGATCCAAAAGCATTCAGATGGTTCTGTAACTCAACTGTTTCATACATTCATCATTCCTTCACATTCCATCATTGAGTCACATTCAATAATGTGATTTACTGAATCACTTTATTGATAAGAGATTCCGAGAGGACCTGCTTATGTTGAAATTAAGAGGATAAAAGGAAGGTCAATAGGTGCCTATATAGTCAGGTTTTCCTGAGGAATCAGAAACCTGACAGAAGAGAAATGTGTCTGGAGGCTAGTCCTCAATATTTTGACAGAGAAACTTAATTATGTCATTGTCAGGCAATGATGATTTGACTGTAGAGGACGTGTGCTATAATCAATCCTATAAGGATTTATTTATAAATAAATGCTTATTGACTTATAAGATAACTGCTGAGGATATCTGATTCTAATGATCCTAGTGATTTCATTCTCTACTAGTAAAAAATAATTAAGCAGGGAAGCAGATGTGGCTCAACTGGTTGGGCTCCCATTTACCATATGGGAGGTCCCAGGTTCGATTCCTGGGGCCTCCTGGTGAAGGCAAGCTGGCCTGCGTGGCGTGGTGAGCTGACGGCCCGTGCGGCGCGGTAAACTGGTGCAGCAAGATGACACAAAAAAGGGAGACAAGCAGTCACAGAAAAACACACAGCAAAATGAACACAGCGAGCACAAGAAGCAAGGGAGGGATAAATAAATAAATAAAAAAAATCTTTTTTTAAAAAAAGGGTTGATTTAACTTAAAAAAAAAAAAGCAACAAAATTAATGTGAGAAGACTGCTTTCATATCATGGGTAAAGCAAGAGGAGTGTGTGATTCTAAGGGCTGCTATAGCAAAGCTGGGCAGCCTGAAGTGCTCCCTCACCAGAGGAAAACAGGATAGTCGGTGTGGTGGAAAGAATGGCTTGGAGTCAGACACACATTGGCTCAAATCTCAGTCCTGCTCTTCCTTACTGGGTAATCTTTGGCAAATCACTTTTTCTCTCTTTTAATTTTCTCATTTGTGAAATTGATGTTGCTTTTAAAAGTAATGCTGGTCTGCTGTGCAGGAAAAATTGTAAGTCGTAACTAAAGTTTCTTAAACTGGTACCAACGGGAAAGTCATTTCATAGTACACCATACAAACTTCTTAAAATCAACTTTTTCTATCTCTCTCTCAATATTTCAGAGTTCAGCGCACCTCCAAGGGTGTTCAGGTCCCTGGGAAAATATTTTTGTGGGTCCCCGGTCTATATAAGCATTTGAATTAAATTTTATAATACAGGAGTCTATCTGAGGTATAACTATGTAACAATGAAGCATTACATTAGTGAGTGGAGAAATGGTGATCATGTATTTGTTTATAGTTCATTCAATACATGTGAAGATTCTCTGTGGTGTCCAGGCATCTGTTTATATCCAGAAACCTTATCTTCCTGTTCTGTATTATCAAATGTGTCAATGCTAGCTTCAATTTCACATTTTCCACCATGAGAAAAAGAAAGCAGCATTATTATTACTATTATGAATCTAGAGTTCCCTAATACCGTTTATTTAATTATACATTAAATAATTATATAATAATTATTTATATACATCATTATACATTATTCTGCACCATCTATCATGATGCTTGCATATACTGGCTTCCAATGACCGTCTCAAAGGTTCTTCCCGTGTTTCATGTCCTCAAATGCAAGTCTTTTTCAGACAAAGAAGAAAATGTGAAAGATAATTCATTTTCTGATCATGTCAAATTTATTGTTTGTAATTTTATAGACAATGTAGAACAACACATCTTCCAACCATATTTTCTCTTGAAGCCTTTAGATAGTAATGACTGCAATCCTAGAATTTGGTCTCTTATGTTAACCATGATCTCTCAAGGGCCATGACCATGAGCATCTTCCATAGCACTCAACAATGAAACTAATGTTGAACAGGTGGACTTTTCCACTTGTTTTCAGAATCACAATGGAAAACTTGTCAATTTCAATAGCCACAAGCCATATTTGCAATATGTCACAGTGAGACAAAAGCAATGATATGAACTATGCAGCATCTAAGGCTGAATCCAGATGACAAAAAAAAGAGCATTTTTCATGCATACAAATGGTGATAAATCTAGGAGTATTTAAGTAATATTAGAGGAACTTGCCTGGTAAGCATCAGGTGAATTTGGGACATTTTCCAAAAACTTTTTGTCATATGGACATCCTGAGCTATCAGAATCCAGAACTATCGCGTCTAATCCAGAACAGTTGGCTGAAATAATTTAGGTATATTCAGACTTTCACATATCATATACAATAGATATCACATAAAGAAGACAACATTTGCTTTGTTGTGTAGGTAGTTAATAATTCTGTTTTATTCTGCATATTTTATTTTATCTTAAATAATATTTTATACTTCTGATGAGTAGAGTCCTTCTAAGTTCCCCTGAGACTCTGGGCCTAGGGGTCAGTCTAGAAGCCTTACAATAAAAGTATATGGTGACTCTAGGCTTCATCTCTGATCTCACCCTGGGAACTAGTTCCTAAAGCCTTATTTAACCTTGCTCTTCATTTGGATTGTTGGCACTTTGAAGAGGTTTATGGAAACTGCAGTTGAATGATCAATATATTTCAGAACATCTCAAGATGACAGCTTCTGCTGATGATATTTTAAATCATTTTGTGTTTAGCCATGTTGATTTTTTCCATTAATATTTTGTGCTGGTTTTGTGATTTATTTTTCTAATTATAAAGTAAAATATATTTGCCTAAGACACTAAAGAGAATAGTATGATAAGGAAAACAAAGACCAGAGATGGATATTTGAAAGGTTGTCTTTTTATAACTTCATTTCATGATCTACAATGTATTTAGGCCTTGAAAATTCCTGTGTGCTGTGTAGAAAAAGAAGCATAAGCCACATCCCTGCTTAGAAACAGGTTCATGATTTAGGTGGAGAGACAAGATATAAGTTTAAATAGTACAGGACAAAGGTATGTGTGATAAACTTTTTGATATAGGAAGTGCTATGTGCCAAAATGGTTCATTGAGGAATAAAATACAGAAAACTTCTAGTGGGGTGATAACAAATTCCAACCAAGAATTTATTTTCAGGATGTGAACTAGACCTTGAATATGTTTGAATAATGAAATATACTTAGGACACAAAGCTAAAATGCCTGCACTACAGATTCCTGTATGTAGGTCCAGATTTTGAATAATTATTCTCTGAATC
This sequence comes from Cabassous unicinctus, assembly GCA_029593785.1. Taxonomy (NCBI): domain Eukaryota; kingdom Metazoa; phylum Chordata; class Mammalia; order Cingulata; family Chlamyphoridae; genus Cabassous; species Cabassous unicinctus. The sequence goes on from JAQZBX010044554.1 coordinate 6,926, forward strand.
CCTGGATTAACAATTTAGCATAAAGGAGGGGAAATATGCCCAGGAAACAAATATTTTTCATTAACCCAATAAATAATCATCTCAAAGTTCATCACAGGCAGGTAAAAATCCCTAAAATAAATTCACCAGGTACTTTGTATAGATCCTCAATTAAAATTTACATTTACCTACATGTAGCAAAGTGATGGTCCAAGATATTACATAAAAAATCAGTCAAGCTATTCTATCTGAGTAGAAAAGCCTTCTATTGTTTTATGTGTGTTTCTGAAAATTTTTGCAATCTATCATGTGCCAATATATGCCTTCTAGACCATACATCCCACAAAAAACTGTCACATTTCATGATCTTGCAACAACAAATTCAATTTCTCTTTAATTTGGAGATTAGAACTAGACCCCACATAAGGTATAGTAATTTTCCAAAAAGCATAAAATCATTGTGTTGCTTACAGAAGCCCTGGCATATCAATTCTGACTTAATTTCAGGCATTATTCTCTTTAGGCTCAAAGGGACTTTGATTCTCTATGTCTCCAGCAGATATCTCAGATCATCAATTTACCAAACAAATCCTAGATCACTAGGTCTGAACAAATCATCTGGAAAAAGGAAGAAACCTTACATTTAGTGAGTGATCACTATATGCTTTAGAAAATGAGAGATGGAATATAATTTTTCCTCTCAAAAAAACACAGGGAGATAAGTACAGTTATCTTCATTGCATTCAATTTCTTAAACTGAAGGTCACAAACCAGCTTTTCATCTTATAAAGCAAAGTTTAAAATTTACACTAAATAGTGCCATGGTAGCTACTGGTTGTTCTCCCCAAAATTCATTCTTTACTCTTCTTGGTAATGTGGCTACCCAGTTAGAAACATGTTCCTGCCCAGCCCCTTGTGGGTAGCTGTGGCCACATGGTAAGTGAGTACAAAGAATGTGTGAGATTTTTGCCTCACTTGCTAAACTGAAATTGCTTGCCTGGAATGTCTTCCTGTCTCTTCCTCTTCCTCTGAACTGGAACAAGGAAATGACCGAGACACAACTTAGACCCAAGAGACTAGGATGATGCCCAACATAAGGTCTGACCAAAGGAAGAAAGAGAGCTGGCATTGCATATTGGTCTTGTGAAGCAGGCAAGCCTAGATAAGCCTTACTCTCACATGAGAGAGATGTACACTTTCATTTTATTTAAACCATTGCAAAAAGTTTTTTTCAGTGTCTTTGAAAGATTGAGTTGCAAACCCTGTCTTAGTTCCCTGAACTGCTATCACAATTCCACAGAATTTATTGGCTCACAGTTTCAGAATATAGAAGGCTTGCTTCCTCCCAGGACCAGGAGCATTGTGGTGCTTGCCATGATCCTAGGTTCCTTGGCTTTCCCATCACGTGGCAAGGTCCTCTTCTTTATGTTCCAGGTTTCCACTCACTGGCTTTTGGCTTCTGACTCCTCCCATGCCTTTCTCTCTCTAAAGCCTCCTGTAATAAAGAGCCATCCTGATTCCGTTAGCCACACCGAAAACTAACGTTTTCAAACAGTCCTATTTACAATGGCTTCACAACCACAGGAATGGGATTGAGAGTAAGAACATGTTTTTTTGTCTGGGGTACCACATTTAGACATGTTCTTAGTCTTAAACTGCATCCCTGTGTATGTGAACCCATTTTAATTAAGACCTTCTGAAGATGTTAGTTTTAGTTAAGATGTGGCAACTGAAGCAGGGTGGGCTTTAATCTGGATTATTGGAGGCCTTCTAAAGAGAAGAAACTGGAAACCAGAGTCAGAGAAGCCAGCTGGGACTCAGGAGAGTAAGGAGAGACCATCATCATGTGGTAGGAAAGCCAAGGAACACGAAGGACTGTCTACAGCCAGCGCCAGGATGCTACAATCTTCAGGGAGCCGTGTGGATTTCTAGATTTGGACTAGATATCAAAACGAGGAGGCAATAGATTCCCATTGTTTAAGTCAAAACCAGTTTGTAGTATTTGTGATAGCAGCTCAGACAATCCAAGACAGTCTCTTTGTTACAGCAACTTACCCTTTACTCTAGTAATTAATACAAGTGCCCTTGATCCTGGGTGACCCTCTTATCTAGCATTAACTTTGAACTCTTGAGACTCTAATGGAATATGGAATGTACTTTATTTTTAGTGACTGTGCTCCATTGATTAAATTAGCTACAATTTAGATATTGTGCCCCAAACATGATACTGCATCTATTTTTGTTGATTTATAATTCTAATATATGAAATGTGAACAAACCTTGCCAATGGAGTTAATTAGCACCACATGTTATTTAAATGATCTATATTGCTTTTAGAAAATCTTACCAAAAAATTCAATAAATCTCTGTGTGATTCTAACTTTTGATTCTTATTGCTTTCAATTCTTAACAATTGTTTTGAATTCATTCAATAAATTTGCTTAGGAAGCAGGAAATTTTTTTCATACACACACATGCAAACTTATTCATGATAGATGTCTTTTGTACATAGTCTGTATAGGCACCGCACAATAGCTGACATAGGAGCCACTTTTTGCTCTGATGGCGTTGAAAATTTTCAACATATCCATGAATATAATTCTCTTATCCAATGATCAATGGCCCCAAATTTCAACCTTTTTTAGTTATAATAGTATTTGTAGAATTCTCTTACTAAATCAAAAGATTCCTGGTAGAGGATCTTGTAACACAATAGCAAAATAAAAAGTCTGAAGGAATGGGACCAAAAATGGATCAGGAAAAGGGGCTAGAGTATATGGGGCAGTGAGGAAAAGCAAATCTGAGTGCTAAGGTTCAAGGAGAGGCTCTGGTTACTTACATGGGTAAGCATAAAAGGTAACATTTACAAACGCATTAGGTGGAGAAATAAAGGAGGAAAAGGGATGCACAAGTCACATTTTGCCTACTTCCCAGGGTTTCCACATAACAAGATACCAAGATCTTTGCTCGGGACAAGAATGTAATAAGAGATATAGCTGACCTCAGCTTCCTATATTTATTCTCCTGGAATAATCATTCCTTAAAAGTGAAGAGTGATCTTAAGGGAGAGATTATAGCTGAAAAGGTTTGCCCAGAAAATCCAGGAAGGATCACTATCTGTAGGGTTAGGAATTAATCTCTACCACATATCAGGTCTCATGGGCAGGACAGTTCTAACGCAAGCATTCTTAACAGCTTTGATTTGTCTCTACTCTTTGGAAGTTCTGAGAAATTGTTCTAACTCAAAACCACCTAGAAGTTTTTGTGTGAACTTTCCAGTTGTCCTGCAAGAGAAATTTTTTGTAAAGCTTCAGACATAAGTCTTCAAATAAGGAAGTGCGCACATACTAGATACACAGGAGAGGTTTCTATTTATTATATCTTAATAGAAGAAGGGGGAGGAAGAGAAGGAGGAGGGACAGAAGGTCGCATTTTTTTTCATACTTCCTTGGTGTTAGGTAGTCTTCAAATTACATCACATGTGTTGCCACTATTAATCCTTTCCTTGTAAATGACTTCTTATTTTTGATGACCTTGGCAGTTTTCAGGAATACTGGCCATGTGTGTTGTAGAATGTCCCTCAACCAGGGTTTTTATGATGTGTTTTCATGGTTTGACTGCAGCTAAGTTTTGAGGAGGAAACCACATGCAAAATGCCCTGCTCCTGACATCATATCAAAGGTACATGCTCTGAACTTGACTTACCACTGTTCATATTAACCTTAATCACCAGGCTGAGTCAGTGCTAAGCAGGTTTCTCCACTGCAAACTTGTACTCCCCCCACCCTCTTTCTGTACTACACTCTTTAGAAGCAAGTTACTATGTGCAGCTCACGCTTAAAAGTGGGAATTTATGCTGTATTTGGTATTCACCTGTATGGGAGATTTGTCTATTCTCCCTCACTTATGAATATATTCAGTCACATATTTATATCAATATGGACTCCTGGATATTTATTTTCAATTTTGGATTATAATCTCATACTACTTTATGCTTTTTACTTATTTTCTTGCTCAAATTGTTCCAGTTTGGCCATTGGGAACTCTTTCAGTTTGTTCCTATGCCCCTGTTCTTTTGACATCCACTCATTTAGGTGGAGTGGGTTTCAGTTTTTATTTCGCTCCAGGATCATCTTGTATAGTCAACCATTGAACCAATGAAAATAAAAGCACAGATGATAGGTAGGTAGGTAGGTAGGTAGGTAGGTAGAGATAGAGAAATAGATAGAAGTATAGATAGAAATAGATAAAGATAAACAACTTGACCAGACCAATATCCCAAGTCTTTATTAGTATAATTTGGCAGGCACTGGAGCAACAAAAGACTTCAGAAGAGGTCTCTCACTTTCATTGTCTACTGAAACTACTGCAAAGTGAATTCCAAAAGCAATCACTAACGTGGAAATCCTCATGGTTACCATGACAGAAAAATGATCATAGAATTGATATAATAGCAATTGAAGGAAAACCTAATGATTAAAATGCAATGTTGTTTGTTTATGCATTTGTCCTCAGTTGCAGCGTAGCAATGCTTTATTGTAATATACTACCTTTTTTGAGGTTACAGACAATTTGCTGTTAATAATAAAGAACCGAAATATGTAAGTGATTTACATGTTTAATAAATTGCTTTCAAATATATGCATAAAACAGTATCTGCTTTACTCACTTGTATGGCAATATTCTTTTTTGAGAGTAGTAAAGGTGTTATTAGAAAGAGCAAGCTGGTAACCCTAGGAGTGTGGAATGCACTTGAACAGCACTCTCTAATAGGAAACAAAAGGGTTGACAACTGCCCCTCTGTGTGCCAGCAAAACAGAGACTCTAAAATGTTTTCACTAGCAACAAGATTCTAAATTGGTTTCTATAAGCAACATCCCAACATCCGGCCAACCCAACATAGAAACAAACTTACATCTGCCCCTAAAATATCACTTATCCAAACTATTCATGCAGCAAGTATTTATGCATTTTTATATGAATATTTGTTGCCTATCTCTATTTAGCCTCAATGGCTAAATGGATTTTCACTAAATTTCAAGAGAAAGTTTGGTACTTAAAATATAGGCTTATGTGACATTCATGGAATATACTTTTGGGGGCCCTGCTAGCATATCAGAGATTGCAACAGTGTCAAGAGTAGTTGAAACAGAAGTACAGTAAGAGGCCCATGTAACTGCTAACTGTCTCAGACCTGCCTTATTGATTAGACAGTTTGGACAGAGGAAGCATTGCTTCTAAACATAATGCTCAAATAAAAAGTCACAAGGGTGGATGCCTAGATTTGGTGGTGTTGATTTGTAATTAAGCTGCATCTTACATTGAGAACTCTGTAGAGTAAGCTCCAGAGAAAATAGCCACAGGAATTTATATAACTACATTTTATGAATTTCCAAAGCAATAATGTAAAAGTCAGCTGGATTATAAGTGTAATGGATTCAAAGTAACAATAAACTGCTTGTTGCTTTAGAATGTGATTTTAATTGAATAGGACCTTTTATAAATGAATTTATTTTGGAATTTTTTAAAAAAGGTGTGAAGCATCTTAAAACAAGGAAAGAGAAAAAACAATATAACCTGTTTTGACTTCAGACCACTCTATTATTACACTACCGCATTTGTGTACCAGACTTCAGTTCATTCCACCTCCCAAAGTTCCAAATGCCGATCAAACAGTTCCTTAAATTTCACTTCTCCAAGAAATCTTCCACTTAAAAAGGGGGGATATATTCCTTCACACAGTATAACTTATAAAATTCACTAAATTTCTATTTAATTTAAAGATCAAAAATTACACTTTCTTTTAAAAATTACACTGGATCCATCCCTACTGCTCGTAAAACAAAACAAAACAAAAGCAACTACTCAAACAAACAAAACAAAATAAAACAGAAATCTCATTTTAGTCACTTTTCTTTTCTTCCCCTCAGGTAGGAATTTTCAGGCTTACTTTAGGCTCTCTCTTAACCACATGGAAACTAAACCTTTCTGCTGTAGTCCCTTTCTGGGCAACTACTAGATGAGTAGTTCATATCAGTTCGTATCAGTTAGGGAGCCTTCCTTTACAAAAGAGGATTATTCTGCATTCCTCTGCCCAGGTTTCCTTATAAGTGTGTAGGATTTGCTCAACCTATTTTACATATATGTGTGCATAAATTAGCTTTGACTACTGTGTATTATAAACATCTAAAAGCCAAAATTCTATTTGTAGCTTTACAATAACTTGTTTAGGGGAGCACCAAAAATATTTCCTTATAATCATTGTTTGGGATTTCCCTATGGACCCAATCTGAGCAAAAGACATTTTAAAATTGCATGTCAACATAATTTATGCCCTTGATATTTCTAACACTTTTATATTTGACTAATTTTCAGCATTATAATGCAAACACTATAGCAAATATCAAAAATTTTAAATATTATTTGATTAAAGTAAACATAGACATTTTGTTTAAAGTTACTACATAGACATTATAATGTAAAAATTTTGAATTCTTAAAAATAAAAAAGTTTTATTTTTGAGTAATTGGTTTGAAAATTTGATTCTCTTAACTAAGAATTTGGGTTGTGTTTTATAAACCATTTTTATTGTTTCTTCCTAGTGCAGGAAATTTTATTCTTATCCTTTTTATAGCCATATATTTTACTTTAACTATGTTGACAATTATTTTCTGTTGATAGGGGTGGAAATATTTTTCTCCTTTGACAAATGAGCATCACATTTAAGAAGAGCAGACTTGTTACAGAAAAATATGTGAACAGCCATATTCTAATTATAATGTTAGTCAGCATCAATAAATTTATAGTCTACCTGCTTAATATGCTGATATTATTAGTATTTGCAAATATTCTAAATTCAATCTTTCTTAGAATATGCATCCTTTTAAAAAAAAAAAAAAGTCCTCAATTAAAGAAGTGATTCATGAAACCTATTGATTTTATATTACTTTATGCTGCTTCCTACAGGTCACATTCAAACCTGCTAACGGTACCATTATAAACTCAAAGAATATCCTGCCAGTTTTGAAGAGATGAAGAGATAGGCAGTAGAAAAGAAAAGAATACATGAATAGCAATGCCTTTCACCATGACTTATATCCCACTTTAGGAATTCAGAGAGAACAAAGAAATGAGCATTTTAAAAAAAACAAACCTTTGCTCATATCTCGTCATTGTTTTAAATTTCCAGGACTATACCTTAACTTTTTCTATTAATTAATCATGATAGAAATTTTCTATCATCTTTCATTTTTGTAAATAACCTAGCTTACCACCTTGTTTCTATTAATAATTAACTTGTGATTATCTGTGGTAATAGGAAATATAAAGCACAGAAAAAAGAAATTGATTTAAAGTTCAGATATCCACTTTTATTCACCTGTTTTCTTTCATCCTGTACAGATATCTTCTAGTAAGAAAAAAATGCTCTTAGCAATTTTGCTGAATTTTTAAAAACTTCTGCCCCCAGATTTTCTAAAACATTCAGACTTCCTTCATTGAATAAACAAGTATTAATTAAGTGCTATCATTGCAGTCTCTGTGCTATGCAATATGAATCTAGTTAAAAATTCTAAAAGACCCAAAACCCCTGTTCCCTTATTTCTTTTTGTTTAAGAGAACAGACTTGTGCATTTGTCAAATTCTGCTGGCTGTCTTCATAATATCTATTTTTCCCATCTTCTTTACCAACAAAACTCTGATGCTCTTAAAGTGCCAGTTAAACGAAGTCATCTCCGTGGCTTCCCTTACATTTTTGCATTTTAACCTTCTCTATTTCCTTTTGAGTGGAAAGGAGATATGATGCCTGGAGGAGGAGCAGCCTTCTAGGGTCAGGATAATGAAAGCCACAGTATTAGCACAGCAGAAAAGACCCCCAGAAGGAGCTTGGGTCCTTGAAGACTTCTGGAGACAATGTCCCAGCTCTGGAAAATCAAGATGCTGGGGCAGGATGGTGTGAGGGGAAATTGGCAGCAATAAAATCTGTAAATCATTTTCTCTTGCTAGCAAGCAAATCCAGAATTAAAAATAATTTCCTTTTTGATAGAGATTCTCAAAGTTTGGTTTGAATATTTCACTTCTGTTAGGTAATATCCCCTTTAATTTAAAATAAATGTCCACTGGGACTTTTCAATCTTAATTTTGGTTACTGACTCTATAAGCAAAGATATACTAAAAAATCTTTAAAGTTTGCTTTTATCTTAAAACTGCAAAATAGAAAGTTTAGAGATATATGAGATTATGTCATCTGCAAACATGGGCAAGCTAGGCTAATTTTCTGGTTAGAAGGTCTCAGTTTTGGTGCATTTATATATTCCCATCTTCTTCTAATTGAACAATGTTGATCATTTGAAATGAAATTTAATTTTTCTATGATGCATTTGAAGCATCTTACTTTTCCTGCCTGCCTCCACCACTTTCTAAGAAAGACAGTATATGCCTTGTTACTCATGCCAGCTTCAGTACTGTTTCAATTACCTCATGGTTCAGGGAGTTGTTGGGTTTTAAATGGATACTCCCGCAATGGGAAATGGCTGCTGTTTTTCACCATATTTTCTCTTATCATCCACAGATAATTAGTTCTGCCTGACAAAACACATCACAAGGGACAACTCCATAGCTTTCAAAAGCATCTCAGCAGTATCTTCCTTATGGCTAATTCTTCCTGAACTTGCTTAAAACTGCTTCATTATAATTATTACTCATCACTTGTCTACACTATAAATGTTGGCAGTATTATCAATATATATAGCAGGTATCTGCGTGTCATCTTTTTAATGTCCCTATGTATTTATATAGTAGTAAATAGGGACATTAAAAATAAGCATAATCTTCCAACCCTCAGCATCTGTGCTCATGCTCCACCATTGGAGTTCTATGTATTTTATTAATGCATACTAAATTCCTAAATACATTACCTCCTCCCCTTTACATAAACAGAGTTAACGTAAAGGATAAGAAATAGTTCTTCCTTCTTTACAGTAATAAAATATATACAAATCATAAATGAAAGCCTCTGAGTACCAGTAAAATACATTTTTAAAATTTTCAGATATTATCAAATAAAAGATGCAACATATATTTAATAAAAGCTGTTCAAGGATGGAAAATCTCTATATTAGATATGTATATATGTTATGAAATGTAACCCAATTAAAATATATTAACATGTGAAAATGCACTTTTTATAATCAGATAAATATGGCAATCATATCTTTATCCAGTGTCTGATATATAATGACATTGTGAAAAATATATATCATATCCAAGCTCTTAACCTTTCCAACAGCGTTTTCCTTTATCTCATTCTCACACTTGCATTCTTAACTCTAGACTCCTGAGACTTTAGTCCCTGTGATCTCTCTTCAGGTATAGTATTTGGAGAGCTCATCCATTCAAGGAGCTTCCACTCTCAAAATCTATGCCAACTACTTCAAGACCATGAAGACACGACTGGGGAATTTAAGTTATAAGAAGTATATTTTTCCAATTACCTACTGGCAATTCCATTTGTGTACCCTGCTGTCATTTCTAGCACAATACGTCCCCAAACTTAATCAACTTTTCCCAAGACAAGTTCCAACACCAACTCGTTCCTCTGATTTTTTTTTTTTTAAACAATGCTATCTCCATTCTCCCAGGAAACAGATAACATCAAGTTATAATCTCCCTTTTCTTCACAATCTTCCAAAATCTATTCCCAAAGTCACCACACTGAGTTTTTTTCCCTCAAGCATGAACAGCAAGAAAGAACTCTGCAGGTATGGATGTTTACACTAGACAGTGCTCACCAATGAGATAGTTTTGGAATCTTTCTAATGCTTTTCTTCTTTGTCATCTGCTTCAATGTAAAATCACTTCTCACTCTTGAACTCTCAGCGTTTGCCTCTCTTGACCACTCCAGCCTCCCAAAATTCTCCGGGTTTCCATTGCATTTTGACTGCTCCTTGCTAGTTGTCTTAAATGTTGGTGTTCCTTGAAGCCTATTAAGAGTTTGAACTGCTTGAGTGTGAATTCCAGCTCTGTAGTTGGTGTGTAAACATGGGCGCATTACATCACCTCCTCATGCATCATTTTCCTCATCTGCAAAATGATGATAAAAATAGTATCTGTGCCATACAGTTTCTGAAAGTGTTAAGTGATGGTATCCATAGTATTACCTCCCAACTAGATCATTCTCCTGGGCTCCAAATAAGTATTCCCAATTACTCAGTGGAGATTTTCACAGATACTTTCTTCCCTTTGCTTTCTACTCCCTCTTCCCATGCCTTACTCTATACTTCCTCCTCCCTTTTACAAACTCCAGATTCTCTTACAGGGTCTAGCTAAGGAGAGAAGATCTTTGCATTGAAAGGGAAGAGGGCAGTGGAGGCACGAAGGCTGAGTGATTGCAGCAGCTTCCTTATGTGGAAAATGGGAAGAAGAGGGCAAGGGCAGGACTTGTGCAGGGCCACTCAGCTGCAGTTGGAGACAGCTCATCCAGAGGCATGCACGGGGCATAGCAACTCGATTTCTCTCTTTGTCCTCCCAGCATGCAGCAAAGTGTTGGGAACATTGTATGTCTGAAATAAACCTCAGTTCCATGAAAGAAAAAAACACATGAATGAGCAAAGAAATAAATGAATAAGTAAATAAATGATGATAGCCATGGCCTCTGAAAGTTTTTACTCTTTGGCATTTCAGAATTGATACAAATTAGGAGGAAATATAAACACATTCAGTCTTGGGTAATTATTTCCAGAAATAACAGTTTCACACTATTGTTCAATTGCTATTTGGGGCAGGCTTCTTTCATTGTTAAAAGGATAATGGTAAGTAATCTCATTTGAAAGTCACGTAGATTTGGATACTTCTGGGAATGTTTTGAAGCTTGACATTCTGGTAGATTCTTTAAAATGCAGTTCTATTGAAAGTCAGATCTGTTTTTTTGTTTGGGATGCTTCTTGAAATAACTGTCCTTAAAATTGCTCAGGCCCTTGTTGCTCTCTTATTTCTGTTTTTCTTCTCTTGGCAAGACTCTGAGTCTCCATAGCATGCATAGCCAAATTACTCAGTGCTTTTATCAGAGCAAAATAGTTGTTTCCCTATCTGTTAGCACCACCCTGTATCACAACACTTTGAGGAAGTGGACTGGCTTTCCAACTGACTGAGACATACAAATCAGGCCCTGAATTTTCACAAGGAATGTCATTTCTACTGCCTGAATGCTTGGTGCCTACAGCATATGAATGTGTAGTCAGTATCACCCTCTATCAGCCCTTTAAGCACTTGTCAGAGAATTCAACCATGACTTGACTGTGATCCAGTAGTTGGGGAAAGCTTGCTTGAAAATCTGATATTTAAGAATGTGTAGGGGTCACACTAACTACCCAATACTCAGGGTGCTCAAAGACCTAACCCTGCATGGTTAGAGCATAAGAAAGAAACAGGTTCTGGCACAAATGCTGAATTGAGATTTTATACTATGGTCTCAATTTTTATAAAAAGACAACACAAAATATTTATTTGAAAATTCTGTTTATGACAAAAGAGTCATTGTAAGGATCTAAGAAATAAATTCCGTTGAGACCTCAGCATTAGAAAAAGTTAATCTTTCCTAGTGAACATGTGGGTTTCCTTTATCAGTGAATGAGAACAAAGTTTCAAAGGTAAATTTAATCCTTTCTCAAGAAAACTAAATCATCCCAGGTGCCTTGTACATTGATTTCTCTGCAACCTTTAAAGAAATTTTGTTTCATTTTTTAAAAACAAGTCTTAAAAGCATGTTTTCATTAAAAAATTTTTTTTCAAGAATGAAATAGGAACAATAAACAAAGGTTCAGTTCATATTTTAGTCTAAATTTAAAATATTGAGATTGTTTATATATGATATGCATTGATTCCATAGTAGTTAAATTTGAGATTTGAATAAAGAAATTCAGGTCTGAATTTTGAGTGTCTTTTTTTTTTTAAGATTTATTTGTATTTATTTATCCCCCCCACCCCTCCCTTGCCACTTGTGCTCTCTGTCTGCTTTCTGTGTCCATTTGCTGCACCTTTCCTCTGTGTCTGTTTGTCTCCCTTTGTTGAGTCATTTTGCTGCACCAGTTTGCCCTCATGAGGAGGCCCCAGGAACCGAACCCAGGGCCTCCCATATGGTAGACAGGAGCCCAACCACTTGAGCCACATCCATTTCCCTGATGTCCTTTAGTACTTTTCCAAGTCATATTAACAAAGTTTCAGAGCAGAGATTGTTTAATCAGTTTGTTTTTTTTTAACTCTTACACATCCTGCCTAAATGGATTAAAAAGTAATATAAGCCCCCTCTCAATTAGAGGTGGAGTGGACATCATCCCAGAATCCTCAGGATTGGGGGAAGAGCTATGGACTAGAGTGAAGTTACTGGTATTCTACCATAGATATATGGTTATTATAGCAATGGAAGAAATTACAACATTGATTTGGAGCCAGTGGCCACTGGAGGCTCTGGGGGCAGGGAGAGGGAAAAACAGTGGTAATATGGGGGCTTTTTGGGGACTTGGGAATCATCCTGAATGACATTGCAATGGCAGATATAGGTCATTTTATATCATAACAACATGCAGAACTGTGTGGGAGAGAGTGTAGACTACAATGTGAACTACGGTCCATGCTTAAAGGCAAAGCTTCAGGATGTGTTTATCAATTGCAATGAATGTGCCACACTAATGAAGGATGCTTATGTGGGAGGGTGTGGGAAGTGTGGGGAGTGGGGCATATGGGAATCCCTATATTTTTTGTGTAACATTTATATAATCTAAGTATCTTTTAAAAAACAAATTATTATTTTAAAAAAAGTAATTCTACATATTGATAGATAATTTGTAAATATTAACATATTTTAGGGTACCCAAAGTAGCATTTCTCTAACTCAGCACAAACTTAATTGAAAATAAATAAACGAATGGTTTTATAATTATCTATCTAATCTAAAGTATTTATCTTCTTGAGTGCTATACTTGGCAATTCATTAACCTATCCATTAAATTTTTTGTTGTTGATGAAGATACATTATAAGTAACATTTAAATCAGCATAAAATTAGTATATGTTAAGTTTTAAATTCTATAAAGGTCTTTTTCTGAGTAAAATAAGTTCTTCCTTCATCATTAACTATAGTTTATTCCAAGAACATTTTCATCAAGTAACAGAGAAATTGTCTATTCCCAATAGGTTACTTGCAGTAAATTAGGAAACATGTTCTTAGACTGATAAAATTTTATCTATTGAATATCCCTCCAAAAGAAGCATATACTTGAATCATTTAAATTTTAATATTCTGTTCTTATTTTCTCTTTGTAAACCTTCATTTAGCTTAGTATAATATTTTGATAATAGCTTAAAATTAATTCTTCCTCCAGTAAATGTTTAGAGAATGTTTGTTGGTTTTATTTTAAGCTTTAAATTTTGTTATATAGATTCTATTGTAGTATAAATGACAAAAAATTTACAAATTTCATTTATTTGTAAGAAAGAACAAGAAGCAAATTTATTTCCTGGGCCTTGAAGACAGTTAATTTGGGGACTACTAATAAAACATACTATTTAGATTAAAAATATATTTAATATATATTTGCTTTTACTTAACTTGTAAGGTAAATGCATCGGAAACTGCCCTCCATGTGAATGCAAGTGTTAGGACTTGTAAGGAAAGGTGTGCTGCTTTTCTGTGATGTGAAGCTTAACTGAAATGCTTGTGAATTTATAAGTTTGCAGTTTGAAATATTCATATTTTGCCCGGTGGCCAACTAGTAGTACATTATACTTTTATTTTGAAAGTCTGTGTTTGATCTTTGCTCTTGTTTTCTCTGGAGCTTTAAATGAATAAAACAACAAATAATTCACTACTCTGACGCCAAACTGCCAAGGGGTGTGATCTTTTCAGATCTTAACAAGTTTGGCCCCTCTCTACTGAGTTGGAAAATATACCTGGGGGGTGGGGAGATGGAATCTGGGGAATACAGACATGCATTCAGACATACATACCATACCCATGGACTCTTCATCAAAAATCCAGTCATATATTTGCTAGTACAAAAGATTTGTATGATCATTTACATAAAATTACAAGACAAGAAATTAATGTATTATTATGCCCAATTCCAGCCACACACACATATATACTACGAATATGTTTAGGACAATATAAGAGGTCTGAGTTCTGAGAGACAGAAAAAAAGGGACTAGAGATTATCAGAGAAAGTTAAAAATATAAAACAATAACGTTATATGAAAGCATTATATTTATAATTTTAATGAGACCAAAAGAGGAATGTGGGAAATGCAAATCTATACATACCACAGACATAACTATTTCCTATAATCATATTTTATGTCAATATTTATTCATGCAATTATTAGTACAAAAGATTTGCATGAGCAAATATTAATTAATTA
>JAQZBX010044555.1:0-21322 GCA_029593785.1 Cabassous unicinctus
CTCCCTGCACATGGTCCCTTAGTCCCTTCTATTCAAACCTATATGTGATGCTTGAGTTTTTAAGTGTACCTCCAGAGACTGGAGTCTCTGGCCTACCTATGTGCCAGCTGTGCCTGCAATCTCTGTGCACCTGCAACCCCTATCCTATAGCTCAATGGACTCATCCAAGTCACCTGGTGAGGAGACGACTATGGGCAACAGCCATCCCAGGGAATGGAGGGGGCCTGCAGCTGCAGGCAAGATAATCCCATCCACCGTATCCATGGAATATAAACCTTCTCTCACTTGGAGGTGGAGTGGACATCACCATTCCAAAACCCCCAGGATAGGGGGAAGAGCTATGGACTAGAATGGACTTGGTGGTGTTCTGTCGTATATTGTGATTCAAGCAATGGAAGAAATTGTAACAGTGAGGTGGAGACAGTGGCCACTGGACATTTTCGGGGCAGGGAGGGGAGAGGCAGTCGAAATCCAGGGGTTTTTTGGGACTTGGGGGTGGTCATGAGTGGCATTGTGGCAACAGATATAGGCCATTTTACATCAGCATATACCATGCAGAACTGTGTGGGAGAGAGGGTGGTCTATGATGTGAAATGCGGTCTATGCTAGGTGGCAAAGCCCCAGGATTTGTATATCCATTATGGGTGATGTTCCACACTGATGAAGGATGTTGGTGTAGGATGTTATGGGAGGTGTGGGAGGCGGGGAACATGGGAATCCTTGTAATTTCTGAGTAATAATTAGGTAATCTAAGCACCTTTAAAATATATATATATAAAATAACATTTTTGTAAGAAAATACACATATATGCATATATATTTGTATATCATTTTACAAATATTGGTATGTACTGTGAAAAATCTTGATTTTTATGAACAATAAAAAAATAAATTAAAAAAAAAAAAGTATTGGTGGAATTCTACTCAATCCAGGGCACGTTGCTTAGTTGTAGATGTGGGACTGATCTAGCAATATGCTGCACAACAGCAGCAGCACCATGAATTATTAAAGATGATGTACAATTAAAACACAGCTCTAATAGGCTTAGATGATTTAGAAGGCACATCAGCTGTTTCAGGAGAATTATTTATTAAGGCTCTTGGTTTTGGGGTTTTTTGTTTTGTTTTACGTTGTGTTTTAACAATATCAGAATAGGGACTTGACAGATAGGATGTGATTTTATGCTTGTGTGCAATTAGTAAAAGAAAAACTGAATTTTTATTCCTCTGTGCGTTTTTGTTTGAGAGAAAACCTCACATCAACCTCCATGATCAAATTAGCTGTCCCTTTGTCAAATGATGCAAAAATTTGTTCCTCTTCGTGGGCCTCTAAAATTACTTTCAGATTCTTACAGATAAGATAAGGGATTCTAAATATCCAGAGGCCACACCCCAATTCTGTGGAAGTTGTTTATCGTGCCCAGATCTGCAGAGAACTATAGGATATCCTAGCAGCAAGAACCACTGCTCTCCTCTAAGACCCCATCCTAACCTTAGGCCCCAGCCCCTGGCAGGACATTATAGAAGTTTCTGCAAAATTTTTCCAAAAACAGACAGTGTGCATAATTCTAATGAAAATGTGCTTTTTACCTTCAAGTCAGAAAATTCTTCTGAAGGTCTTGATGAAGTTCACCCTGCTTTTAAAAAATCCTGTCCTTTATGGTCACCTAAAACCTGGTAAAAGCAGACCAGGGGAAGGCAGAAGGAGAGGTTAAATACTTTAAGCACTAGTACTCTTTCAGTTCTAAAAGTTCATTAGCATTGTAAATGACATTGGCTGTCAAATTGAATTTCAAAGATACCTTATCTTAGTCATTAAATACCTTGTGTATCTCTGAGGAACACTAAATAAATACACTCTGTATGTTCTTTTCTTTTTTTGCTTTTATTTAATGCCAACATAACAAGGACAACTAACAATTTATAGAGATTTTCATATCCAATATCATATTTGTTCTTCCTAATAACTTTGCAAAGTGGATTGTGTGATATCCCTTTTTTAAAATGAGGAAAGAGCTATAATCAAAAAGATAGATAATAACAAGAGTTGACAAAGATGTGGAGATATTAGAACCCCCTGCATTGCTGGTGGCAATGTAAAAAAGTACAGCTGCTTTGAAAACAGTTTGGCAGTTTCTCAAAGAGTTAAAAATAGAGTTACCATATGACTCAGCAACTCTACTCTAAATTATATATCCCAAATAATTGAAAACATATATCTACACAGAAACTTATACATGAATATTTACAGTAGCATTATTCATAATAGCCAAAAAGTAGAAAGAGCTCAGATGTCCGTCAACTGATGAACAGATAAACAAAATGTAGTCTATCCATATAATGGAATATTATTTGATGACAAAAATGAATAAAGTGCTGATACATGCTACAACAGGGGTGAAACTTGAAAACATGATGTTAATTGAAAGAAGTGAGACCCAGAAAAATACATATTGTGTGATTACATTTATACAAAATATCCAGGATAGGCCAATCCATAGAGATAGAAAGTGGATCCATGGTTGCCAGTACTGGGGGAAAGAGAGACTAGTAAGTGATTATTAGTAGGTATAGGCGTTCTTTTTGAGGTGATGAGAATATTTGAGAATTAGATACTGGTAATGATTGCACAACTTGTGGCTCTACTGAAATTAACTTAATTGTACATGTTGAAATGGTGAATTTTATGGTATGTGAATTATATGTCCATTACAAAAAGCATGTGAGTAAAAAATGAGAAAACAGAATCAATGAGAAGTGATTAAATTTATCCAAGGTCAAAAGGGCAAGATTTGGATTACCAAAAAAGCATGTTTATACACTGGAATATATTACACAACAGAAATGATAGGTTCATAGCTGTAGGCAAGGACATAGATAAATCTTAGAGACATACTATTTGGGGCGGGGCGGGAGTGGGGAAGGTAAGGTAAGAGAATACATAGAGCTTGTTTAACATGTTTATAAAGCTTGAAAACAAATATGTTTGTATGTGGAAAAAGTTGTACATTTTATAAAATCAAGGATTAGTAGTCACAGCCATATGGAGTCAGAGAAAGACAGGAATCTGGCAATATTGGTTCTTAAATTAAGTGGCAAGTATTCTAGAAAAATCATCATTTATTATGCTTCATTGCTTACAAGTATATTGTATATATTCTTTCATTTGCAAATATTTTATATTAGGTTGAACTATATGAAATTGCCGTTTTTCTTTTTTGGTGAAAAACAGTCAAATATCAGCAATTTCATATTATTCAAACTTTTTTAAAAAGTTAGTTAGAAGGATTGGCATTTGAACTTTTACTTCCTAATGCTGAATTAAACTCAGGGCACTCTTTTTGGTGCACACAGTTTGTTCCAGGCTTTGTTAGATTCTGGTGGGAGGGAAGATAAAATAATAGTAATAGTTACATTAACAAGATTGGCTAATATTTTTATTAAACACTTATTATGTGCCAGCCATGGTGAAAATCTTCATAGCAAGTTTCTTGTTATATTTTACAGATGAGTTTTAAGAACTGACCCAAAATGACTTAAAGAGGTTATAGCTGGGGGCAGATGTGGCTCAAATGGTTGGGCATCCATTTCCCATATGGAGGGACCTGGGTTCGATCCCCGGGACCACCCGGTTAAAAAAAAAAAGAAAAAAAAGAGGGTTGTAGCTCCTTTGTGTTTTCCACTGTATTGCATACAAATACTAGCTACAAAATCTATCAAAAAGCTAACCAGCCTTTTCTTTCCATTTCTACTGGGACAATCTTAGTGCAAGCCACCATCCTTTTGTAGCCTTCTGTTGGTTTCCTTCATAGCAATTTTTACATAATTATAATGATTTTTTAAAAATGGAAAATGTTTAATTATTTACTTGCTTATGAGCTACCCTCCTTTACCACCACCCCCCAGCACCCTGAATATAAAATCTATAAAGGATAGGAATCTTGACTATTTGGTTCACAATTGTAGCATAGTGCTTGTCAGGTAATTATTATGCTGTTCTTGTTCATATGGAATAAAGGATTGAAAGAACAAATGAACAGATGAATGAATTACTGGAAGCAGGTATGCTGGGTCTTCTCTGAAGCCTACATTTCCATCTGGGAGTCAGTTTTATATGAATGGTTATAAGCAGAGACGTTGAGACAGACGTTTCACTTCCTCCACTTACTGTGCAGCCTTTGACAAAGTACTTGACTATGTTATGTCCACAATGTTGTCTATAAATTGGGATTGATCACACTGCTAACTTGGCTCAATAAATGAGGAGGAGGGGGAATATCCTGGCA
Organism: Cabassous unicinctus; assembly: GCA_029593785.1. Taxonomy (NCBI): domain Eukaryota; kingdom Metazoa; phylum Chordata; class Mammalia; order Cingulata; family Chlamyphoridae; genus Cabassous; species Cabassous unicinctus. Next base: position 4,287 of record JAQZBX010044555.1, read on the forward strand.
TTAGTGGGATGCAGACCACAGTGGAAAGATAGTTTGGGAATTTATTGAACAGCAAAGATGTAAGTCAGGGCTAACCAGGACGTTCCGGCTGCACTGAGATCATGGGCCTGCTCTGAAAACCTAGAAGACCTCCTTATCCTGAGGCCACTGCATGTGAGCTTTGTATCCCCCCATTGCACATTCTGCTCATTGCTTTGGCAGCAATTCTGCCACCTGACCGCAGGTCTGGGAACCCGCCCTGTATAGTACACTTATGGTTCAAATCCTTGAACTTACGAAGATGGCAGTACAGGAACTCGGAAAGATGCATGCTTCTGCTTTTAGGGAGGACAATTTTGCAGGAGGCTGTGCTGGAAGAATTAGTCAGAATGTAATAGAAGAAGAAAATTCTATGAATATACCTTTAGGAAGCAATAAAGCAGCACATAAATCTTAGCTATGGTGAGCACTTGCCTCAAGGGACAGAAGACAAAATACAGGTCTGGCGACAGTGCTGCATTCGAGTTAGCTTTAAATGAGAGGCACAGATTCATCCTGTAGCTTCTGCTGACCCAGTTTTTACTGCCTCTAAGTGTGCTCTTTGGGCTAGAAAGTTAGATTTCCTTTAAATCAGAGATTTTTCACTGTTAAATCCAATCATATGAATTCTGCAATTAAATCAAAGAAATCTAGATACGAAGCTCTTGGTGATGACAGCCAGGAGGGAGCCAGTTCATTGTTTGCTGTCCAGAGAGGATAAGCTTGAGTTAGAGTCCCAGTCCTGCCACTTTTAAGCACAGAGAACTTACACCTTGAACACAGACAGGGCTCTCTGGTTTTGAGATCATGGAAAGTTAGCAGAAATGGCTGAGCCCCAATATTCTCATCTGTTAATTGGCAATGCTGTTGCTCCAAGAAACCAGTGAGCTTGCAACCTAAGTAAGATCACTTCCAAAGCAGTCTAAAGGTACCTAGGACTCACAGCTACCTGTTCACACCAGTCTCCAGAATATCCCCTATTCTTATACTCATGATTTATTACTGTTGTCCTTCCCTCCAGACCAGTCTTTCACATCCATTTATTTCATTATTTTTATTTCATGCCCCTCATGAACATTTCTTGGCATTTTTCCCCAAATTTTGCTCCCTTCCTCCCTAGATATTTTTAAATCACAGATATTCTGTATATCGATGGCCCTTTGAAGGGCCATACACCATTGTAAGATAAAAGATTTTTTGGTGCCCTGGAACCAATTTTTGCCTCCTTGGGGACAATGTAGCTCTCTGTTAAGAACACAGGCCCTGGACTGTCAGTTATATGTTAGCAAGAAATATGTTTACTTGTTTCCAGAACATAAGAAACTTGTGGGGGGGATGGGGGGTTGACTTGATTGATGAATGAGGATTAACTGAGACCCATCAAAGAAATGAGTCTTATGCCTGCTACATCGTAAGGAGGAAATAAACATTTGCTCCCTCTTCTGAAAACCTGCCTGAGTCTTGCCATGACACTCATCAAAATCATTTCAGATCTTTATTTTTTACATTTTGTTCTCTAACCAGAATATTGACATATTGAGGGCAGGGGTGGCCAGGTCAATCTCCTAGTCCTCTGTATTGCCAGCTGTGTCTGTCAACTGTTGAATAAACAAAAGGAAGATTTGAAAGTTAGAGCTCAATTTGTCCTTGATTGGAACAACTCCAAGATTCTTTTAATCCCACCACTGGTGAAGGTGGCACAATATCTTGGCTCACAAGCACCATTTCTGTCTCACCGAAGCAACTGGTTTTGGCTTCCCAAAAGCACTCTGTAGGCAGAGAAAGCAACTATTGCACGACAGTTGCAGCTTATTCAGATCACTTTTGAACCAGAAAGTCTCTGGGATGAGATTGCTGTAACTTTACAAAAGAAGAACTTTGCCCTAGGAGTTTGGACACCATGAGAATGAGGCCAAATATTCTGTTAATAATAGGACGATATGGAAAAAATATACCAAATGTACCCTATAGACCATAATTCATAGTAATATTCTGATGATATTCTCTCATAATCTGTAACAAATGTTCCACACAATGTAATGTGCTGGTGGAGGGCGTTGTATGAGAATTCTGCACATTGTTCATGATTTTTTTGTAAGTTCACAACTTCTCTAAAAAAAAAAAATAGATATATATATATGTATATATATATATATACATATATATATATAAAGAATGAGGCAAACAATTTGAATCTGTGGTATTAGAAGTCAGGAGAGGGGATGAGTTTGGGGGAGGGAAGTGGTAATAGGGAGGGGATATAAAGGAGCTCAAGAGTTCTAGAAAGAATTCTGTTTTCTGATCTGGGTGCTGGTTATATGGATGTGTTTATATATACTCGTGATTGTACTTTTCTGGATCTACATTATATTTCAATTAAGAGAATGACACCAAAGAGTAAGGCCTCAGCCTGGGGGCCAGTTGCTTGGGCAAGTCACTTTTTGTCTTTGAGCCTCAGTCTCCTCCTTTGTACAACAGAGATAATAATATCACCTACCTGACAGGTTTGTGGTGAGCCTCAAATGGAATTCAGTATATAAATCACTTAGCAAAGTGCTTGGTTCACTGATTATTAGGTATTATTAATTAGTTGTTTGGATTGATTGTAATTATCTATATAGTAGCCCAGCATCATTGAGACCATATTAAAAATGTCAATTGTTGTTAATTCACATGGAATGGGTGTTGTTGTCAGTGTGCGGTGCAAAGGAAGAGTCAGACAAGTTGATGCATATGAAGCAGAGGGCTGCAGCTCACTCAGGCAAACACAGCCCCGAGATCACTCTGACCCTTACTTTTATTCAGCTTATAACGTGCATAATTTCGGTCCCCCCATCTTGCTTTCCCACAGTGTTTCTCTTACTACAGCAGGAACACTGCCTTCTCTGGCAGTCTACCAAGGGGCATAAGTATAAACATTGTTTCTAGCCCTAAATGCCTTAGTCTATCTAATATCTCAGCCTGGTGCGTGAGAGCCCTACCTGTTTGTGAGTTCCCAGACAATCTTTCTTGGGAATTTAGACAATAACATCTGTGTGGTGAGTTCATTTCGCTCTGCCTCCTCCCACTGATATCTGCAGTATGCAGTGTCCTTGGAGACATTTACTAATGTGTCTCTGCCAGCAAGCATGCTTTTTGAATGTTAACCCTTTATGCTCTGACTCTCAGCATCTTCTCCAACAATGGGGGTCTAAATTCATGAAGAGGGTAAGATGAGGACTTTCCCCCAAATATTTTATCATGAACATTTTCAAATATACCAAAAAGCTGAAAGAATAATACAGTGAACTCTCATAGATAAAACATTTGCATTCTACAGGTAACATTCTGCTGGATTTTCTTTAGCACATGTCTATCTACCTGTCCATCCCTCAGTATCCATCAATCTGTCCAACTATCAGTATGCATCTACTTGCCCATCTGCCAGACTGTTGTTGGGCCTTTTGTTACAAGGACCTGAATATTTTCCTGAGGTTGGGGACTGCTAAGGAAACTTAATAAGGAAAACAATAGCCCTAGAATAAGTGAGATGCCCCAGTTTTACTTATCCAAATGGAGCTGCTTCCTGTTGAATAATTCAAGTCTTCATATTCATACTTCTTAGCATTCCATAAACAAAAGAACTTGCTGGGGGAAATGGAGGTAATAGAGCTTCAAGGCTACTATGTCCTACTGCAGAAGCAAGTGAAAAATAAAGCCTTCAGCCTGACCTTGACTTGGCCAAGAATATATTCCGCAGAAGATATAAATTCTTCCCAGGAGGTTCTCAATTCATGAATTAACACTGACCTTGAATAAGTCATATTTTTTCTGTAATTTGATACAGAAATCCTAGAGTTATGTTTTCTTTGGCATATGTGCTGTGTTTCTATAGTCTATTTTTTTCTCTAACAACTATGTATCACTTGTACAATAAAAGCATTTGTTTTTGTTCCTGCTTTAATCGTGGTTCTGCTTTAATGAACAAAAGCAAATAATCTGTAATGGTCCATTAATTATTTGCATGCCAATGCCTTTGTTAGAGTATCATAATAAGCCACTGGAAAACCTTCTCCTTTGCTAGCTGAGTTGTACTCTACTTAGTAAGCAACTCTTTTTGGGTGTGGGGAGGGGTTGTTTTGTTTTGCTTTGCTTTGTTGTAGCAGGAAAGCACTGGGGAACCAAATCAGGCTGGAATCTGAAGCATCAGGAATACACAAGGGCTAAGGCAGGCAGGGAAGGCTCAATGAAAATTCGATTAATTAAAGCATTAATTAATGAGCTTGTACTATGCCACATATCCAAGAGAAACACTCTGAGAGAGCACAGCCACCCACAGGGTGACTTCCTAATAGCTGGGACAGAATTTGCCCAACTTATCTGCACATAACCCACCGCAGTGCTTTTTAAAATGACCAGGTTTCACCCCGTACCACATAAAGCAGAAAATTCAGGGTCGGTGCCAGGCATCTGTAGTTTTTCAAGATCCCCAGGTGATTCCGATGTGTAACAAAGTTTGGGAACCACTGGCCTAGGAATTTATCCTCCTCAAAGGAAAAAATAGTCAAACAAAATAAGGAAAACAACCAAACAAACAAAAGCATAAACCCTCCCCTGATTGTCTTCTTTGGCTTTTTAAAACACAATTTGACTTGAAGTCTGAGAAATCATTTAGTTAACTGGAGATACATTCTGAAGAGCTAGTTTGAAAACAGAAAAGACAGGATGTAGATTCGGAAAGAAGCCGAGGTAGAATGGCAGATGCTGGTGAGGGATAGGAGACAGGGCGGGGCAAGGACACTGGAGAAAAACAGTTAAAGGCATGGTAAATTTGGATCCTGAACAATCCCATCCTGTACTGCCAACACCCCAGAGAATGATAGAGGGAAGCATTTCTGAGGCAAAATCTGGACTATATTTGAATGCAAACTGAAGGCAAAAGCATCTTCCAGAAATAGGAAAATCATCTTCTGGGGAGAGTGCTAAGCAAAGGCCATCTGCTATTCAAGCCAAAGACATGCTTGGCTCTTTTCCCACCTTGACCGTTTGGAATTACCTCTCATTTGTCCAACTCAAGCTCTTCAAGTTGTGGATTAAATAATCTCTTCAAGGCATCTCAAAGAAGTAGAGCCATGAGAGTTGAAGAGCAGGCATCAGCCTGGCTTGGCTGTGGTTCTGGTTGAGCCACCTTTCTAAGACCCGCTGGCCTCACTGTCCTCATTTTACAATGGGAAACAATATTTAAAATGTTATTATGAAGATTTTTATTAAATAAAATCATGCTTGAAAACACTTATCACAATGTCTGGAACTCTGTAGGACTCAGTATATTTTGGTGATTATTATTATTCAATCAACATGTCTGGGATGTCTTACTCAATTTCTCCAAAGTCAGCTTTGTAAGCAGAATGTAGATAGAGAAGAACATTGGGGTAGGCATTGTTAAACCGGACCTGATTTACCATCTTGTACCAGCTCACAGGAGCTGACTCTTAAATGTCTGGGAACTTTGTTTTGTTTTCATTTTTGTTTGTTTTTTAAAGATTTTTATTTATTTATCTCCTCCCTCGTTTGCGCTCACTGTCTGTTCTCTGTGTTCATTTGCTGTGTACTCTCTGTGTCTGCTCATCTTCTCTTTAGGAGGCACTGAGAACTGAACCTGGGACCTCCCGTGTGGGAGAGAGGCACTCAATCACTTGAGCTATCTCAGCTCCCTGCTTTGTTGTATATCTCATTTTCTTTCCTCTTTGTGTCCCCTTGTTGTGTCATTCTGTTGCATCAGCTTGCTTTGCCTGCCCATCACGCCAGCTTGCTGTCTTGCTTGTCTTCTTCAGGAGGCACTAGGAACCAAATCTGGGACCTCCCATGTAGTAGGCAGGAGCTCAACTGCTTGAGCCACATCCACTTCCCTGTCCGGGAACTTTGTGAGTCAGGTGTTGAACACAGCCATCAACAAAATAAAATTAACTTGCAATTAGGTAAAGTATATTAAAAATTACTTAAAAAACTAACAAAGACTCAAAGCCCATCACTTCCTAATTATTTTTACTGTATTTTAATATTGTTTCTGCTCTTGAATTATTTACATCTATCAAATCTATGTGGTGGAAATGCTATGTAAGCATATACTATGTGCCTCATGACATCACACTTTCTCTTGAAATTGGACATGGCGAATAGACCATGGACATCAGATCAGCAAATGCTACAAATGACAATTTACTTTCCTCAGAGAATTGTTTGTGAACATTTACCAGCACGTCTATGGGATAGGGAGTGTATGTTGGGAGAGAGAGAAGAGTTGGGTGCAATTGAAGAACCTCAGTGCTGATCAAGAAGGGCAGTGATGGATTAGAACTTAGAGGAAGATTTTTCTAACACACAAGTTGCTTAGGAAACCAAGTAGGGAGAAAAAAAATTCAGTATTAGCCCAAATAAGCAAGATGCTGAGAAAGAAAATCTAGCAACCACCTGTGGAATCCATGGTCTACTTTCTAACAGCAAAATCAGTTCTGTTTTCCCAAGTGACAATGATGCCATAAAATGTTGAAATTGCTGGTGTAACTCAAGAAGCCAAGCTTTCTCAATCCTGATAGCTGGTGCTGCAGAAATAATAACCCTTCATCATGAATTTTTAGTGATTGTATTTCTAAATTAATTCTTAAGGGAAATGTATTGAAATGGTTCCAAAACCCAGGAGATATAAAACTGTGAAATGAACAGTCTTCTTTTATGTCCTCCGTTTTTCTAATACCCCACCCCTGCCAGTACCACAGTTCCCTTTTTTAATGTGTCCTTCCAATTTCTTTTTGCATATGCAAATATATACTTTTACCACCATCATTCTCTCCCATTTTACACAAAATGTAGCATGTTTTACACACCGTTCTATACTTTACCCTTTTTTCTCCCTTGATAGTAGATTTTGGTTATTTTTCCACATAAGTGCATAGAGAGTGCCTTCAATTTTTAAGATAATAGCTGAAAATTATTTCATTATATGGATGAGCTCTGATTTATTTAATTGCTCACATTGCTATTGGACATCTAGATTGTGTCCAGTCTTTTTGCTACTATATATTGCTGCAATAAATAACTTTTTAAATAATGTTTTATAATGTAAACAATACGAGGAGGGCTTCCCCACAGCCCTAAAATAGAAGGGACTGTCAGAGTTTTGGATTGTGTCAATCTGATAGTTGAACAATAGCCTCTCCATGGGATTTTAATTTGCATTTCAGTTATTGTGACACAGAACAGATCTTTTCATATGTTTAAGAACCATTTCCATTTTTTTCTTCTTTTCCTCCTTCCTTTCCTACATCTTTCTTTCCTTGCCCTCCCTCTCTCCCTCCCTCTCTACCTTTGCCTTTCTTTCTCTTTCTTTTCTCTTCATTCTCTTTCTTCTTTCTCTCCTTCATTTTTTCCTGAGCTGTCTGTTCGTACCCTTTGCTTACTCTCCTATGTGGGGTTTGTTTGGTTCATATTAAAGCCTGCAAGTATCACCTTACAAGCTTCCTAGGACAGTGCCTATATTACCCACAACTAGTGAAATCATTTTTTGTTGGAATCCCATCCTGCTAGGCTCTCAGTAGCTGGGGCAGTCCATGTCGTGGTGCAAACAGGTGAGCTAATCTGGAGAGGAGAGTCGGGTCTATCCCTGCAACGTTTCCCACCTAAGCACAATACCTCCACTGAAAGCAAGTGGCTGCCCAGATCCTGAAGCCTAAAGGTAAAAAGCAACTTCCAAACAGCTCTGGCCACTTCTTCTTGCTTCCTTACCATGTATGTGGTGTGTGTGTATTTCCACCTGGGGCCTCCTTCTCTTGCCTGAGCAAAATGCGCTTCCTGCTGTCTCCACATCTTTCCTTACTTTGTTTGCTTTGCCTGGAATGCCCTGGGTCTCCCAGAGAACTCATACACACTGGTGTTTTGTGAATAGCTGTGTTGTGGTGGCAGAACACTAGGTCTGTAGCTGGATGCTGTGAGCTCAAATCCTAGCTCCAGGTCACTTACCAGCTCATCAGCCTTAAGAGACTTAACCCTTAACTCCTCTAAGCTCGAGTCTCCTGTTTTATTAAAAGAAGAAGCTGTGTTTCATAGTGGTTAGTAGTGTGGGTTTTAGAGCTAGACCAGCATTGGAAAACACCTGCTCACCTACTTCCTGGCTAGAGGTTAGCCAGTTGGGTAAGTTACTTAATGACTCTGGACTTTATCTCATTTGTAAAAGGAGAAACTGTTCTCCAAGAGTCTCTTATGGTTCCACATGTCTTGTGAACAAAGAAATTCAGCTTTTGTTCTGGACTATCTTTTCAAGGATATTTATATAATGAACAACCTTGGGAGATAGAGATAAGTGTCTTCCTGGAGCAGAGGGCAGATTTATTTTCTGTCCAGGATAAAAAAAATAATGTCTCCTTCCACATCAAGGGTTGGACAGGTTTGCTTATAGCCCCCTTAAAGAACCCTAAACTCAGTGTTCTTATAACACAATCCACTGCATGCTAAGCATCTGCCTGGTCCTTTTGACGTCACCCTATGGGATTTAGGACTTGGGGGAACCCCAAAAGTGATGTTACCCTGTCTACTGCTATAGCTGCAAGTGGTAAACAGTGCTCTGTCTCTAACCCAAGAATCAAATATCTTCTTCCAGAACAGAATCCATTAAACTGTGGCAGATGAACTTGTTAGCTTGCAGGTAGAGTAAACCTCATATACTTCATCCTTCTTGACATTTATTTCATAGATTTGTCATGATAATTAAGTGTATTAGTATCTAAAGCATGTATGACAATACCTACTGCATCGTAATTACCAGTGAGGACTAAAATTATCTATTTTTATTGCCGTCATTGTTATTGGTATTTTATTACTTGCCTCAGATGATTGATGTGGAGATTCAATAAAAAGTATAAACATGAACAAATTAGCATGGCGCCTGGCAGGAGTTGTTTTTTCTTACTTTTCATTCTTTTATTCTATCATCTTGGCCAGGCTGTGTTAGCAAGAAGGACCCACAGACCCACCGTGAAGGGAGATTAAGTTCTACGTTTATTTTCAAGAAATCAGTTAAAGAAGGATGGCCTTGCAGGGCAGGAGCAGGAGCCTCATTTCTCAGTGAGCTTTCTAAGCCCCCACCCTTCAACAAAGTCACTATGAAGCCATTCACGGTAGGGTTTTCCCAGATATGAGGAGCATCATTGGTGCTGATTGTAGCTTCATAAATAATATGTATCTAGGGGATGAATTGATATAATCCTTGAACCTAAATCTTCCATTGAAGAATATGCTTATTCATGCTGGCTCTCCTGGTTCTTGAATTAAATTCCACTCGATGCAGCCATCTCTCGTTGGGGAAGGAAGCACTTTGTGAAGCAAACCTGATCACTTAATTGCATTTGACTCTCCAGCATCCCACCAAGGCAGTTTCCCACCATTTGTTTAACAAATATTACCACATGCTTGCTGCAGGCTGAGCTCTTACTAGGCACTAGGTAAGGTGGTAGATGAAACAGATGTTGTCACTATCCTTAGGGGATTTAGGCTTGAGTGACATATAAATAATATAAAATTCTAATTTGTGATCAGTGCTATGAGGAAAAGCAATACTGTTGAATTAGGTAGGGTAAGTAATCTGTCCTCAATCTTGGCAGATTAATGTAACAAAAGTTTATTTCGCATTCATGTCACAGTTCAGTGTGGATAGGCAGTGGAGACTGGTGTTGACAAGGGGATGGGGGAACTATTAGGTGGCACTGCTATTTCTAGTGCTTCATCCTTTCACTGCACCCAGCAGGCAGATGGCAAAAGGGCAGAGCATTGGTGAGGAAGGCTTCTAGGCAGGGCTGCATGTGGCATATACCACATCTGCCGATAGCATAAATGTGAGGGCCTGGGAAATGTGGCTCAGCTGGGTGCCTAGAAGAATCCCTATTTGGTTTCTGCCACAAGGGACATAATAGAAAATAAGGGTGAGATTGACTTTGGATGGTCAGGGACCGTGTCTCTAAGAAAGTGACTTTGGTTAAGGGTACAGCTTCCGGGTTTCCTCCTGGGTCTGTCACCTGCCATTTGTAGGCTTTTCATTTATTTACATGGCCTCTATGTGTGACTTTTCTCAGTTGATAGGGTGGATAGCAATATAGAGTGGTTGTTAAAAATCATATGAAATAATCCATGCAATTCATAAATATCAGTTGTGCCTGGTTGGTTCATTTTTTTTTTTTTAATTTATTTCTTACCCCACCCTTGTTGTTTTGTGCTCACTGTCTGCTCTCTCTGTGTTCTGTGTCTGTCTGTCTTCTCTTTAGGCAGCACCGGGAACCAATCTGGGGACCTTCCGGAGTGGAGAGAGGTGCTCAATCTCTTGTGCCCCCTCAGCTCCCTGGTCTGCTGTGTCTCCTATTGTCTCTCTTCTGTGTCTCTTTTTGTTGCATCATCTTGCTGTGCCAGCATTCTGCATGGGCCAATTCTTCATGAGCCAGCTCTCCGCTCAGGCCAGCTCACCATGGGCCAGCTTGCCTTTCATCAGGAGGCCTCATGAATTGAACCCTAGACCTCCTATATGGTAGAGAGGAGCCCAATCGCTTGAGCCACATCCACTTCCTGGTTGGTTCATTCTGAGTATACTATTACTGTTAAGTTATTATTGTAAGAGTTGTTAGTTATGATAAGGCAAGATCTGAAGGAATTAGAATTTTAAACCAATGTAGCAGAAAACACTATTCTGTAACTCCTTGCTACTCTTCCACACACTCCCACCTCTGTGTGAACTCTCGTCTGGCCCTTTAGTATTGTCCTAGCCTACAATCTCTCCCCTGCTTTTCTATACTGCCAGCCTTCTAACCAGGACTTTGATGGGAGAGACACAGTGTTTTGATTTTAACTCACATTTTGCAAATAGCTGTTGCAACTTTTCCTTCTAAAATGATATGTTCAATTAGCTTTTCTCTAAAGCTCCTCGTCATCCTAACAGTCTACATACATTTTAATGGAAAATTCAAACATATTTATGTTATCAGAGTCAGTGTGTAGGTTCTTGGCTTCGTTAGGAGAAAGAATTCAAGGATGAGCCACAGACGATTAAGCAAGTAGAGAATTTATTGGGGAGTAAAACAAGGAAACAAAAGTATACCCTCAGAGTTGGGGGCAGGTATTCTCAAGGCATTCTGCCCTGGGGTCCCCTGTTTTATTGGGATGTCGGACTCCAGGGTCTGTGTTGATTAGATATCTGAGACTAAGAAAGGGAAATCTATTGGGCAGTTTGATTTGCTTGGGGGTGTCAGTGGCTTTAGGTTGCTGTCCATGAGCTCTGCAAGGTGCATTGGCCAGTGGTGATTGGCCTCTGGTCACTGTCCACTAGACGTGAGGTAATGTGAAGGTCAGTGTGGGGGTGCTGCCCCTCCTGCCTCTTCCCTCTTTCCTGCCATATAACGATGTTGCTGGCTGCCTTCTGGTAATGCAGCCCTGGGGTGTGTGTGTTGTAAGTTGCCCCTTCGTACTTGCTTGTGTGCATCAGAAGGTTGATGTAAGCCTCCAGGCCTGTGTAAGTTAGCAGGCTATTGCCTCAGTTTCTGTTCATGTGGCTTATTATATTTCTGCCCTCTTCCTCCTTAGGTCCATATTCTATCCTGCCTCATTTACAATGTCTGAAATTCAAGTAAGAATCTTGAATCAGAAAACATTTTCACTTACAGACACATATATTCAAGGCCAAAGCTTACAGTGAAGGAGCAAGATTGTTCCTCGTCACAGTGGAACAAGCAGTAGAACCTCAGGGGCTTGGTTTGCTAACTTTTTCCCTTGTGTGAATAACTCGCCTTTCTGCCACTTGTGTAGCTATCTCATTTTGCAGTCAGAATTCTTCCCTATACAACTATGTAAAAGATATACCCTGAATTAAGGGCCAAGGACACTGCTACACTGAATTCTTAATGGAAATGTTTAAAGGGAAACTATCATTTTAGTCGATTTACTTAACCTCTATGCTTCATTTTTTTCATCTATAAAATGAGGCTCAAGAGGCATAATAATACTCATTGCAAAGATTCAATGTGATACTGTATGTGAAGTACCCAAAAAAGTGCATGATACACAGTAAGCACTGAGACGTTGCTACCTGCTATTGTAAATAGCAGTTGTTTTGCTATTGATTTGACTGATATTTACTGGTTGTTTATTATGTGCAAGGCATTGTGTTAGCTGATGAGGACACAATGGTAGTAAACATAAACATTGTCCCTGCCCTCATTTGAACTAACCGTTTGGTAGGGGAGAAAGATGTTCATCAAATGCTCTCTCACACACAATATAAAACTGCCTCTGTGACAATGAATGATTCTCAAGAATCTCTTAGAAGGGGATTTCACCTAAGTGGGAGATGAGGACTGGCTTCCTTGAGGAAGTGAAGCGGAGATGTGGTCAGAAGGATGGAGCAGGAGCTAACCCCGGCAAATGGAAGAAAAGCAGTGGATCAGAAGAAGCAGAAGAGGGCTGAAGGACACAGATATGGTAAACCTTTGAAGAAAGCTAAGGGGTGTATGAAAGTGTGGGATGAAGCCAAAAATGCGGGCCTTGGAGGCCACAGTAAGAATTATGGTCTTTCACTTAAGAGCAATGAAAGACCCATTTAAGGGCTTGTAAGTAGGGAAGAGTGGGAGTTGCTGGGATGGGTTGGAACTGCCTTTTGAAAGTAGCACTATGGCTGGAGCATGGATAGGCCAGAGTGGAGAACCTCCTAAGGGTCTAGGGCTAGGTGAGAAATGAAGATAGCTCTCTCTATAAGCAATAAAGATAGAGGGGAGAAATGTCGGTAGCTCAGATAGGCACTGAGACGATAAAGCCATAGTGCTCCGGGATGAATTAGGTAAGGAAGGTGAGAAGGAAAGGATTCTGATTTTCCAAACCACCTGGATAGAGGGTTCATTCACAGAATTAGTACCCAGACATGGAGGAAAGACCATGGAGCCATGGAGTAGTTTTTGACATTTGAGGATGTATTTTTTTTTTTTAAACAGGGGAGAGCGCGAATGCAGTCCCCCACTACCACAAATTATGCAGTCGAGTTTCCCACATTTGGGGAAATTGCAGGGGTCAGCACATCCGGAGTGCAATGGATAAGCCTCGCCCTGGGAAAACCAGCTTCGTGATCATGGTATCTCCCCTGCCAGGTAAGTATTGAGGATGTATTTTGAAATTAATATTAATTAAAAATTATAATAGCCATATTTGTAGAAAATAAACCGTCATGTATTCATTACAACCTATGTTCCAGGTGCTTTTTCATTTATCTTGGTTCATCCTTCTGGTAACCTTATAAGGCAAGCAGTGTCATCCATCAAATCAGAAAGAGATTCTGAATGGTTCACTGACTAGCCTGAGAATACTAAGGCTAATGATAAGGAAAATCCGTATTTGGTCACATTTTGTATGAAAACAAAATCTACTGCAGACTTTCTACCACAAAATGTTTTCTCTGCTTGCTTTGTGTTGTGAGGAATGAATGGGATTCCTGCCCTCAGGAAGCTGAGAGTTAGTTCTTAGGAAGATGCTAAGATGCTATTGTAGAAGTTCATACAATAATCCTAGGTCTATAGGGGAGGTAGGTTTCAAATTGCTTCTTATCTTGCAGAGCTTAGAGTCTCAGGGCTGGGGCAAAGAAATTCACTTTGGCCAGGGTGTACAGAGTACACAGAAGGGCAGATGTGACCTGGCATTTGTGAGATGAGTAGATTCATCAAGAGGAGATGGAGAGAAAGGAGGGAGGGAGAATGCAGAGAGTGAGTAAAGATGTATTAGATCTTCTTGAATACGTTCCTGTTTGTAGAAATGTAAGTTTGCCCATGAAAACAGTACCAAAAATAAATTTCAAAATACTTGGAAACAGTAAAAGACTTAAGCTCATTAACCATCTTCAAATAATTTATAATTAGGATTATTAAAAATAATTGGAGTAGGGGCATGAATATGCAAAGGTCTTTTTTGTTCCTTTAAGCCACCTGTTTCCAAATAAAGTAGCTCTTTTTATATCTTTGCATAGAAACAGAGGGACATAGGGTTGTGAGGAAGGGAATGACTCTAAGAAGTAAGCAAGATCAATATTTAATTATTGATGTGTTGAACCCCTTGGAGCCCTTTTTTCTTTTCCCTTTTATCTCAGGAAAAAATAGATAAAAATGAACATAAGCAATGCAATTAGTGAAGATGTTTTCAGAAAGCCATGAAAACATGCACAAGAAACTGGTAAATGCTTGCCGTTAGGGAACTTGCTCGCAAGGATGGAAGAGAGGCTAACTTTTCATGGTATATATTTACATACCTCCTGAATTTTTAGAGTATGTAATTTAATAATGTTTTTATAATCCATTATTTTTGTGACCAGAAAGGCACCAAGATGTATATAGAAAGATAATGGACTCAGACACTTAACTACCTGAGCCTCCTTATTCACAGAGTACAGGGAATAATTTTTACCTTGCAGGGTTTTAATGAGGATTAGGCACAGTGTGCATTTAATACATGGCAAGTAGTGGACACTCAATAACTGCATTGTTGAAAAGTAAAAGCTCCTTCTGGTAGGTTGTAGGTAAATAAAACTTGTTCTTGCTAATTTTGAAAATAAAAGTACTGATCCCTGGGGCAAGCAGCTGTGGCTCAAGTGATTGAGCTCCTGCCTACCACATGGGAGGTCTGTGGTTTGGTTCCTGGTGCCTCCTAAAGAAGACAGCAATCTGGCGCAATAGGCAGGCAAGGCAAGCTGACACAAAAAGATGACACATAAGACACAACAAGAAAAACATAATGAGAGACACAACAAAGCAGGGAGCAGAGGTTCCTGGTGCATCCTACAGAAGACGGGCAAGACAGCAAGCTGACATGACGGGCAGGTGCAGCAAGCTGATGCAACAAGATGGTGCAATGAAAGACACAGCAAAGCAGGGAATGGAGGTGGCTCAAGCAATTAGGTGCCTCCTTCCCACATCGGAGGTCCTGCGTTCAGTCTCTGATGTCTCCTAAATAAACAAAGAAGATGAACAGCCACAGCAAGTGCAAACAACAAGGAGGTGGGGAGAAATAAATAAATAAAATAAATCATTAAAAAAAAAAAAAGTAATGACCCCACATTCAAAAGGGGAGAGAAAGGAAGGACCTTCAGCACTGATGTACTGCTTCTAAAACATAAGAGAACTCCATAATTCTAGCAAAATAACCATGCTGGAAGGAAAGGAACAAAATAATAATAGCCATCATAATAATAGATTATTATTATATTCAGAAAGCTTAGATATTTGATCCAGGCTCATGCTAATTTCATGCTTGTTTTGTATATTTAATAAGAGAATCAGGAATTCATATATTTCAGTGGATTGTATTGCCTAGATAATATTGACATAGTTTTGGAATTAAATTATTATCCTTTTCAACCTCTGGATTAAGAAACTATAAGGCATTAATAGTTAAATTCTAGATGCCAAGTGTTATGAATATTGCAGTGCTATCTATAAGGCTGAATAATTTTTTGAACTGTTGATGTGGAAAGTATTTTGTAAAAGCAATCTGTAAAGTTGTATTCAGTCTTCAGGCCATCTCAAGAATTGTGTTCAAATATGGTCATTGAAATCTGGGAAGCTTGCTATTAAAAGCATGACCAGCAAAGTGGTTAATTTTCCTGTGAGAAGATGTCAATTAACCCTAATAGAATTATTTTGGTGCTGATTCTGTTTAATCAAACATCATAAAATAATTGAGCTCTGAGGAAATGGCTTATTATGGAAATGTGCAGGTTGGCAAGAAAGATTGAAAAGTGCATTTAAATAATACACATATATTAGCAGTTCCTTTTTAAATTAATATGGGCATTTACCAAGGGGGTGGTACTAAGGACCATAGGATGTGTAGCCCTTACACAGTGGTTTGACCTCTCATCCAAGATAAAGTCAGATACTCTGAAAGTATGAGCACTTTGAGATTTGAAGGGAAGGGAAACTTGGCTTCTTATTCATCACCTATCAAGTGTGAAGAAGGATGATTAGGGTGATTTGTGCCACTGGTTTATTTACAAGTGTATAATGTTATTGCCCACTGTCCTTGCCTTCAGGGTCTCCAGAAATGTCTTTACCCTGGCTGACATTTGAAGCATATGGCGAGGTTTTATAACCCACTGATTCCTAGGCACCTTCCCTGACCAATTAAATCAGAGCCCCTTCGGGTGGGTCCTGGACATGGATATTTTTCAATAGGTCCCCAGGTATTTCTAATATATAGCCTGGACAGAGAACCACTGCTTTAAACCACCAATCACTCCATGGGATTATTTTTAAACTTCTCTGAAAAGGTCAGTGAACAAATACGATTGTCAAATATGATTCACACCCTTCAGAGATCTTACCCAGTATCAAACTTTGCTGTTTGTTCCAGGGTTACACAGACACTGTGAGGCAGGAAGAGTTCTGGAACTACTCATACTACTTCCTGGGTCCTTTCTTGCCTCATCATGGCACACTTTGGCCTCGTATGGTAAATAAGATCTTTAAGTAATGTATGTGGCTACAAAGAAGAGATCTATTTTGGTCATGAAACATCATTATTTTAAAATCAGAAAAATAACTAGCTTATGTGATACTTTCCAAGGAACTGTGTCCTATAAATCAGCATATTCCAGGTTTGTTTCTCAAGAAGCAATCCCACACATACCAGGTATATTCTGCTAAAAGCTTTCCATAGATAAGGACTCACAAGCTAGCATGTCTTTCATTTGTTTGCCAGGTGGTCTGTTGTTAGTAAAAGGAGATTTGACCAAGCGACTTTTCATCTCTCTTTCTGGAGGATACTCCCACCTCCATCAAACCCCCTCATAAAGGAGGAGATGAATTGCAAATCTGTTGCTAACCATGTATTTCCCAATTGGATATAAGTCACTCCTGAGCTGACTTTTTTCCTCTGTTATCCTCACCATTAAGCACTGGACATGTTCTGACTTTTGTTCCTCTAACACTTGCTATCAAAGTGTGCTCCCCACCCCCCAGCAATATCACCTGGGA
>JAQZBX010044556.1:0-21322 GCA_029593785.1 Cabassous unicinctus
ACCAGAACAGAAAGCAGAAGATAGAAAGATGAAGGAAGGAAAAGAGATAGCATTGGTAGACAAAAATCAGTATATACAGAAAATGGGAAATTAAAGAAGAAGAAGCACAGCAAAGAAGAAACAAGCTAACTTGACCTAATTTTTTAAAAAGGCGGAGGAGAAGAGGAAAGAAAAACAGCAAACAAAACAAACAAAAAAAACCCCCAAAAAACAACAATAACAAAAAACAAACACACAAGGTAGCAGTCAAACAAAGCTAAGGAATATCAGTGTTCTTTCTTGGGTCCTTGTGGAGCTTCTCTGGTTGCCAGTTTTCATCTATAAATTACCCTGCAGGTTTCTCTCTGCAGGTTTTGAGGCAGATTTTAGCGAGTAAACAAAGTTAAAATTTTTTAAGAAACATTTTTTTTAAAATAAGGGACCCAAAAGAAGCTAGTACAAAAATAATGTCAATGTTACCCTTGTCCTATGGTATCAGCTGGATGTTAGATATCCCAATGGATCACTACTCTTACAAGAGCCAAGAATCAAACTAGGGGCCTCATATATTCGAGGCAGAAATTTCTCCACTGAGCTATTTTTCTAAATGGGTCAGTTAGCTCTTCAGAAAACTATTCAGTCACTTTCCCCTGGGGAGGATTTACTTTCCTAGGGCAGCCGGATTCAGCAGTCTGTATGAGCAGATACCCTCTCCCCTCTCCTGGTCAGGTTGAGTTCCATTTTGAAATTCAAATCGGACCCTGATAACTGTGTTCACCACACGCACCACACTGAAATGGTTTTCAAGCCTCTAATAGACCATCCTCTCCTTCCAGGGGACCTTAAATAGGCCCTTGGAAACTTTGTAAGTGCTTCCCATTGCCTGATTCCCTTAGCGGAGTTGAAATTCTGATAGTCCTCAGTGCAGAAGTCAACTGGGAGAGAATGGCCTTTTCAACAAATGGTGCTTGGAAAACTTGATATCCATATACAAAAGAATGAGAGAGCATCACAATCACATCCTTATACAAAAATTAACTCAAGATGGATCAAAGGTCTAAATATAAGAGAAAAGACTATAAAGCTCCTGGATGATAATGGAGGGAAGCATTTATGAGATCTTCTAGTATGATATGGTTTCATAAACTTTACACCCATAGCTTGAACAATGAAAGAAAAAAAATAGATAAATAGGACCTCCTAATACTTAAAAACATTTTTTTCAAAGGAGTTTGTCAAGAAAGTGATATTAGCTTACTTGATCATAGAAAATATTTGGGAACCATCTATCTAATAATAGCCTAATGCTCAGCATATATAAAGAAACCCTATATCTTGAAAATAAAAAGACAAATAACCCGTTTAAATAGTGGGCAATTGATTTGAATAGACACTTCTCCAAAGAAGAAATAGAAATGGCTAAAAAGACAATATAAAGATGCTCAACATCAGTAGCTATTAGAAAAATTCAAACCAAAACTACAATGAGATATAATCTTACAGTCATTAGACTGACAGCTATTAAAAAAACAGAGGTCTATAATTTTGGAGAGGATGTGGAGGAAACGGAATTCTTATCCACTCTTGATGGGAATATAGAATGGTGAGGCCATAGTGAAGGACAGCTTGGTGGTTCATCAAAAAGTTAAATATAAAACTGCCATATGATGAAGCAATCCCACTGCTAGGTATATACCCAGAAGAAATGAAAGCAGGAACACAAACAGATATATGCACACCAATTTTCATATCAGTATGATTTACTATTGCCAAAAGTTGGAATCAACCCAAAAGCCCATAAACAATGAATGGAGAAGCAAACAATGGATTATTACTAAGCTGTTAGAAGGAATACAGTAATAACACAGGGGATAACATGGATGAATCTTGAAGACCTTATGCTGAGTAAAGTAAGCCAGTCACTGAAGGACAAATATTACATGACCTCACTGATAAGAAATAAAGAAATTGAGCAGACTTCCAGACCTAGATTCTGGACAATAGGTTAAATAGAGACAGAAAGGGAGTAGAGGGTTTTGAGCTGATGCACAGACAGGCAAACTCTCTGAAGTGGAAAGGTGTAGTTGTGCTGTGGATGAGTGTGATGGTGGTCCAGTAATGTGATTGGGTTCAGTAGTGCTGGTCTTTGAGGGGAAGTATGTTGGAGGAGTTCAGTTAGACTATCCATGGAAATGGGGAGAGGACCAGGGGAAGAAGCCCGTGAACTCAGTTGATTTGCGAGTCTGTAGCTAAAACTACAATGTTGGGAATATTCTTTTGGCCAATATGCAAGGGAGGGGTACTGGTGGAGGGTGTTGGATGTGAGGGGTATATATGACAGGGTGAACTTGGGGAAGGCCTCTATGGAATATGTAAATGTTCATCTTTTCATAGTGTGTTATATCAGTGGGTGGAGAACCACAAAATAAACACACAAAAAAAGGCATACTCCCATACTGGCGAATTTGTCAAGAACATAGGCAGGGCCTAATAAAAGAAAACAGACCAACATGTCAACCCTTCAATATTATTGCAAGTAACTATGAATCTTATTCTTCAAAAATTTAAACATAGAGATTACTGTAGGTTCTGAAAGGAGGGGGAGGGAATAATAGACTAGACGAAATGTAGGGAATTTTTAGGGCATTAGAATTGTTTGGCATGATCTTTCAATAATGAATACAGGCCACTTCAAATTTTGTCAAAACATTTAAAAGTGTATGATTCAAATTGTAAACCATGTTGTACACCTTTGACCATGTTTAGTAGCAATACTTCAATATTTGTACATCAGTTGTAACAAATGTACCATTGGGATGTAAAATGTTATTCATAAGTAGAGTGGGAAAGGAAGAGGGTGTTGGGTATATGGGAATCACCTGTATTCTCTATGTGACTTCTCTGTATCCTAAAGCTTCTTGGAAAATATAGCAACAACAACAAAAAAATTAGACATTGGGTAAATATATTGAAGAAAATGTCACTGTACATACAAGACAATAAATTATATAGTGATGAAAGCCACAATATCTAATTTTTAAAATTATTTAAAATTGTTTATTTGTATTTTATTGGCTATTTATGAAAATATTTTTTCATTGTGTTCTTAATTTTATTCAGTTATTTAGTTAGCTTCATATTTTGAGAGGTTTTGGATCATGAAGAGTCACACCATTGAGGGGGAACATCACTGGTGTAGGTTGTCAGTGATGAGGGATGCATGGGAAGGAGTTCACCTGGGGCATGCCTCTAAGTTATATGAAAATGTTCAAGTGTTTGTGGAATATTATTTCAGTGGGTGAGATCCACACAATACCCAAGAGAATATTTAATTCCCATCCTGGGGATTTGTGCTACATTCCTTAATAGGGCAGTAAGAATCTCCCAAGTTCATGGGCAATGTCTAGAGAAGGAAGTCATACAATTATGCCAGGCAGTTGACATTTTCATTGTTCTCATGAACCTTTTCTTGTGAAATTGAAACTTAGCCTAGTATTACATACTGCCTAAGGGCTACCACCTGAAAGTCTCTGGTTGCTCAAATGTGGCCTCTTTCTTAGCCAAACTCAACATATAAATGTACTACCACTCCCCAGGCATTGGACATGACTCCCAGGGATTAGCCATTCTGGCAATGAGGGATTATTAACAAGTACCAAGGAGCAATGCATCCGGAAAAAGAACTTGACAAAAAGGGGAAATGATAAATACAAATGAATTTTTATGTCCAATAGATTTCAAAATAAGTCAGTAGGTCAATCCAGAGTTCACACTTATGTAAGTCTCAGCAGGATCTCATTGACTCTCACAGTAAACAGTGCCTCCAATAGTGGGCCTCCTGAGGTATTTAGAGATATCCAGATATTAAAAGCAGAGTAGACAGCTCAGGAATGCAGCATCCTGTCAGTGGGCTTTTCTCTGGAATTTATGCACCCCAGTGTAACAGAGTTAGCCTCACTTATATGTTCTCTACACATGGCTCTTGTGCCCCTTTTATTTGAACATATATTTAGCAATATACTTGATAAATATATGTCACAGATACTTAAATCTTTGGTCTATACATTTACCAGTTGAGCCCTGAATTTCAGCAGATTTGCCACAACTTTTCTTCTTTTCATTGGACTCACCCAGGACAGCCAACCAAGAGATGTTTATGGGCAATTCCCAACCAAATTATCAGAGAGTATCTGCAACTGCAAGGAAAATAGCCATATCCATCTGCCATATGGGATCTAAGCCCCCTCTTAGAAGCAGAGTGGGCATCACCATATCTAAATCCTCAAGGTTGGGGAATGAACAATGGACTAAAGTAAACTTATTTTTCTTCTACTATACATTTATTATTATTCTAGCAATGGAAGAACTGTTATCATTGATGTAAAGGCAGTGTCACCCAGAGGTTCTTTGGGATATTAGAGGGAAGAATATGTGTAATATGGGGCATTTTGAAGACATTGGCCTTGTCCTGCTTGATAAAGCAGTGATGGTTGCAGGCCAGTGTATATTTTGTCATAACTTACATGATTGTCTGGGAAAGAGTTTAAACTATGATGAAAACTGTAGTTCATGTTTAGTAGGAATGCATCAATATAGGTTAATGAAATGTAGCAAAGGTACCACACCATTGAAGGATTTTGTCAGTGTGGGAAATTATGGGAGGTGGTGGGAATAGGGTATATGAGAAAATCTCATAATTTTATGTAATATTTATGTAATCTAAAGCTTCTTTAAAAATAAAAATAATTACATAATAATTATGAATAGTAAGAAGACACTGAAAATAAAGAAGAATTTGAAAGTTTGCAAAAAAAGTAACATCTCTTACTTTTCATCAATATAACACTCTCATTTTTGGATAGAATAACTGGACAAAGTATCAATAAGGAAACAGAACATGAATAATATGGTTAATGAAGTAGACCTCACATACATATATAGAATATAACTTCTAAAAACAACATGATATACATTTTTTTCAAGGGCTCATTGTTCTTTCTCCAAGATAAAGCCTATACTGGGACATAATACAAATCTAAATAAATTTAAAAAGATTGAAATTATGCAAAACACAACCTATGATCATAATGGAATGAAGCTGGAAATCAAAAGCAGGTGTAGAAAGGGAAAACTCACAAACATATGGAAGATAAGCCACACACTCTTAAAAATCAGTGGGTCAAAAAAGAAATTAAAAGATGAACTAGTGGGAAACAGATGTGTCTCTAGCAATTGAGCTCCTGCCTACCACATGGGAGGTCCTGGATTAAATTCCCGGTGCCTCCTAAAGAAGATAAGAAGATAAGCAAGACAGTGTGCTTAACCAATGGGCAGGCATGGCATGTTGATGTAACAAGATTATGCAACAAGAGACACAAGGAGGAAAAATATAATGAGAGATACAACAAAGCAGGGAGCTGATGTGGCTCAAGCGATTAGGCACCTCCCTCCCACATGGGAGGTCCTGGGCACAGTTCCCATTGCCTCCTAAAAAAAGGAAGACAAGCACACACAGCAAGTGCAAACAATAGGGGAAGAAATAAATAAATTAAATAAATCTTAGAAAAAGAGATGAATCTGTAAATATCTTGAGGAGAATTAAAATGAGACATAACATATCAAAACCTAAGGCATGCAGTGATGGCAGTGTTGAGAGGGAAGTTTTCATTTTTTACTTTAAAAAGAATGAAGAGCTAAAATAAAAGACTTAACTGAACACTAGCAGTGTCTAGAGAGAAACCAGCAACCTAATCCCAAAATAAGAAGGAGGAAAGTATTAGCAAAGATTAGAGCAGATATAGATATATGAAATGGAGAACAAAAAATATAAAAAATCAAAAAAACCAAAAGCTGGTTCTCTGAAAAGATCTATGAAATTGGCAATCCTTTAGCTAGACTGCCAGAGAAAAAAACAGAGAATATATCAATAAAATCAGAAATGATGGGGGAGATAATTAATGACCACACAGAAATAAAAGAGATCAGAAGAGAATAATATGAACAAACGTAGGCCAACAAACTAGACAATGTAGAAGAAATATCCAAAAGAAAGGAGCACCCCCACCTCATGCCTTATACAAAAATCAATATGAAAATGGATCAAAGGCCTAAATATAAAAGCTACAATCATAAAACTCCCCAAATAAAATGAAGAAAAATATGTTCAAGATCTTTGGGTAGGTGCTGGCTTCTTAAACCTTACACTGAGAGCATGAGTAATGAAAGAAAAAATAGGTAAATGAGACCTCCTCAAACTTAAGCACTTTTGTGCATCAAAGGGACTTTTTAGAGAAGGTGAATAGGCTCCCTACACATTAGGAGAAAATATTGGAAACCACGATTCTGATAAGGATTTGATATCCATTTATCTAAAAAGATGATGCAAACCAATAGCAAAAAGGCAATCTAATTTACCAATAGGCAAAAGACTTGAATACACATTTATCTAAAGTTGAAATACATATGGCCAGAAAACACATGAAAAAAATATTTATCATCATTAGCTGCTAGGGAAATACAGATGAAAACTACACATAGATATTATTTCTTACCTTACAGAATGGAAATTAATACAAAAATCCCAGAAAACTACAAGTGTGGAGAGGATGTGAAGAAATAAGAACACTTTCACTTTAGGTGGGAATGAAGAATGGTTCGGGATCATTAGCTGCTAGGGAAATGGTGTAGTCTCTGTTTGGTGGTTCCTCAAGAAACTAAATATATAACTGCCATATAAATGAGCAATCTTGTCACTAGGAGTATATTCAGAAGAACTGAAAGCAAGGACACAAACTGACATCTGCACACCAATAGTCCTAGGAGCATTATTCTCAAATGCTAAAATATGGAAACAACCCAACTGTCTATCAACTTATTAGTGGATAAAGAAAAACTGCTATATACATACAATGGAAAAATATCCAGCTGTAAGAAAAAAATGAAACTGAGATGCATGCGATAACATGGATGATCCTTGAGGACAATATGTTGAGTAAAAAAGTGAGATCCAAATGGACAAATATTGTGTGATCTCACTAACATGAACTAAAATGGTGAGTAATCTGCAGAGATAAACTGAAGAGTATAGGTTACTAGGAAATTGTTGGTTGAGAATAGGAGCTGATGTTTTATGTATGTGGGATTTTTATTAAGGTTAATGAAAATGTTTCAAAATGGATAGAGTTGATGGTAGCACATTATAGTGGGTATAATTAACATTTATTAATGTGATTGCAGATGAAACAGGTAGTCTGTGAATATAATATTCCAAATTAAAGGAAGCTAGAGAATAATGTAAGAACTGTATAATAGTGATTTTGCTGGTGGATGATGATTTTGGTTAATAATATAATTATAAGAATGGTCTTTTAAATGTTTTAAGAAATTTCTATATTGGTTGAAGAAATGCATCATTTAAATTAAAAACTTAATAGAAAATATGAAGAGTTAATCCAAACTCATCTTTCATTTGAAGAAAAACAAATAAAATGAAGAAAGTGCCCAAATATAAATATAAGTATAAATATAAATATAAAAAAATGTCTCCCAATGTACAAATTAAAAGAGAAAATAGAAAACTCAAAACAAGAGAGAAAATATGATAAAACATTTTTAACAACAATAATAAGCTATGATAAAAAGGAAAAAAAACACTGTGATCATCAAAATGTAATATTCAATTATAGACCAAGTAACTGAGCTCTCAAAGCAGAAGATAAAATTAGTGAGCTGATTTTTGAATATTAAAAACCAAATATCTTTGGTTTTTAATATTCTAACTGCATAGAAGTTAATATTTCTTAATATAATTTATTTTGGATCATGTTTATATAGTAAAATGAATATTTACAATACTGAACTCAATAAATAATTTTTTAACAAAAAATATAGCGATTCTAGGATAATTACAACTAGTGCAATTTATGGATTATATTTAACAGTTATTGTATTAATCTGCCAAAAGTTTGCTGATGCAAAGTACCAGAAATCTGTTGGCTTTTATAAAGGTTATTTATTTGGGGAAAAGCTTACAGTTACAACATGCTAAATAGTGCAACTCAAGGTTGCTTTCTCACACAAAGTCAATTGCCTAATGTTGAAGCAAGATAGGTGCTGATCTCTAACTGGTCTCTCCTTCCTGTGTTTTCTCTTCTTCTTGAGGCTTCGAGGGCCCATCTTCTTCCTGATCTCAGTGGTAGACTGGCATAGGGTTTGCCTCTCAGAGATTCCTGTATAAGTCTCAACTGTCTTCTCAAGGTTAGGTGTAAGCTGTTAGGCAAATGGCTTTTCTCTCCCTGGGAACACAGAATCAAAAATGACTGAACTATTTTTCTTCCTGTGTGTCTTGTTGAATGAGAATGCTGGCTTCACTCCCCATGCCCACATATATTCTGTGTGAGAGAAACCCAAGTAAAGCATGTGTGAAGGGAGAGGGCAAATCTCTTGATGTTCTATGTTCCATATTCTCAGAACAAGCTGTTTGACTGATTTTGGTTTCTCATACTCTACTCATTTGAATTAACTATCATTTTCCACTCTGACCATCCTCAGAATGTACCATCCTCCAACACCAGTCATTGCCCTTGCACTTGGGTGACTGTTGCTGCTCCTTTAGAAAATGTGACAGAGTTCTCCAGATAGGGAATTCAATATTCTCTCAATTATTGTGTGAATCTCCACACACTGTGACAATGCCCCGTTAACATTTGAATAAATTTATATACATTATATGTATGCCCAGGTGAATTTCCTCCAATGTGAGCCAAAACCATAAAAACTTTAGACGATAATGTAGGGAATCTTCTACCAGACTTTGTAATAGGAAATCATTTTATGAACTTCACACCCAAACCATGAGCAGTGAAAGAAAAATAGATAAATTTGAGCTCTTAAAAATTAAAAAATTTGCACCTTAAAGAAGAGTACCAAGTAATTAAAAATGCAGCCTACCCAATGGGAGAAAATATTTGGCAACAATATATCTGTTAAGAGCCTAATATCGAGCACATATAAAGACATCTTACACCTTAACAATAAAATGACAAACCATTTAACAAATGGGCAAAAGACTTGAAAAGGCACTTCTCCAAGAAAGAAAGACAAACGGCTAAAAAGTGCTGGAAAAGATGCTTGTCATCACTAGCTCTTAGAGAAATATAAATCAAAGCGACAATGAAATACTCTTACACCCATTAAACTGGTGATCATTAAAAAAACATAGGACTACAAGTGTTGGACATGATGTGTAGGAATAGGAACTCTTATCCACTGCTGGTGGGAATGTAGAATGGTCCAGTCATTGTGGAGGACAGTTTGGCAGTTCCTCAAAAACCTAACTATAGAACTGCCATATGATACAGCAATTCTACTGCTGGGTATATAACCAGAAGAATTGAAAGCAAAGACACGAACAGATATATGCTCAGCAATGTTCATAGCAGCATTATACACTGTTGCCAAAAGCTGAAATCACCCCAAATGCCCATTAACAGATAAATGTATAAACAAAATGTGGTACATACACACAATGGAATATTACTCAGCTGTAAGAAGGAATACAGTACTAACACATGGGAAATCATGGATGAATCTTGAGGACCTTATGTTGAGTGAAGCAAGCCAGACCTTGAAGGACAAATCTTACATTACTTCTTTGATATGAATTAAGGAAATTCAGCAGACTCAGAGAGCTGGAGTCTGAAAGATAGTTTTACAGGACATAGAAAGATATAAGCAGGTTGTGAGCCAATGCCCATACAGGCGAAATCTATGATAAGGTGGAAATATTTGTGCAGTGAAGGGGCATGGCAGTGGTATAGTGATACTATTGGGTTGGGCAGTTCAAGCTAGACAAGGTGGTAGGGTGGGGGGGATGTGTTGGACCATCCATGGTACTGAGAGGAGGTTTGGAGGAGGCAGCAAGTGAACTCTGGGTATTGGCGGGTACATGGTTGAAACTACAATATTGAGAATTCTCTTTTGGCAATATGACAATGAAGGGTTACTGGTTTAGGGTGTTGGACAGGGGAGCATTTGGGACAGGGAGCACCTGGGGCAGTCTTCTAGAGAATGTACAAGTGATCATTTAATCAAAGTTTTTGTATCAGTGGGTAGAGACCCACATAATGAGTGAGAAAGAGCTGGACTCCCATGCTGGGGAAGCCTGATATGTTCTCAAACAGATAAGAGGATGCATCTTGAGAGCATGGGTGGTTCCTAATAAGGAAGGACAGAGTAATGAATCAAGCCATCAGGGTTGTTGTAAGTATCTATGAATCTCGTCCTTCAAGGATTGAAGCATGTCAGTTGCCCTGGGTCCCAAGTGAATGGGGAGAGAGGAATAGAAAACATAGAAGAGGGTGTACTTGAGCAATGAAGAGTTCCACATAATCTTGCAATGATAGATACAGGTTATGCTAAATTTCATCAAAATTTTATAAAAGTGTAAGATCTAAAATGTAAACCATGACCATGGTTAGTATCTATGTTTCAATATTTGTACATCAGTTGCAACAAATAAAAAAACCACATGTAAAAAGGTTATTAATATGGGAAGGGGGAAATGGGGGTGGTGGTGTGTATATAGAAGCCTCCTATATTCTATATATGACTTTACTGTGACCTAAAACTTCTTTGAAGAAAATAATGAAAAAAAGTAAGACATTGGGGAAGAAATGGAAGGAAATGCCATTGTACATAGAGGACAACAGATACTAGACTGATGAAAGGTGAAACATCAAAAAATTTGTTTTTTATTTTTTTATTTTTTTAAATATTTTCCATTAGTTTTTAACATATGAATTTCTTTTTTTATTTTATTTTAGTTTTAGATTTTCTAATTTATTATGTATTTTATTTCTTATATTTAAACCTGTCTTTATATTATCATTTTCCTATTCGTTGTATTTGGTGAAATACTTGGCTTCATTTTTTAAGATGTTTTGGATCACAGAAGGGTTAGAACTGTGGCAGGGGAGGATCATTGGTGTGGGGTGTCCGTGATGGTGGATATATGGGAGGAAGTTCACCTAGGCATATATATAAGGTATAAAAATGTGTTCAAATGTTCATGGGGCATTGCCACAGTGGGTAGAGATTCACACAACTGTAAGAATATTGAATTCCTATCCTGGGGAGCTTTGCCACATTCTCTAATAGAACAGCAACAATCCTCAAGTACAGAGGCAATGACTAGAGAAGAAGGATGGGTGCTTATGAGCCTTTGTTCTTGAAATTACAACCTAGCCTAGTGTTGTATGGTACCTAAGAGTTACCTATTGGGAGACTCCTTGTTGCTCAAACGTGGCCTCTCTAAGCCAAACTCAGCATATAAATGCATTACCTACCCCCAGCGTGTGACCTGACTCCCAGGGATGAGCCTCCTTGGCACCAAGGAATTACTACCAAGCACTGGCTGGTGATGTAAATGATAAAAGACCTTGAATAAAAGGGTATAAAGGTAAAGACAAATGAATTTGTATGGCTAAGAAACTTCAAACTGAGCCAGGAGGTCATAACAGAGGCAATGCTTATGCACATGTCAACAGTACGGCATTGAATGCCAAAGCAGATACTACCCTCTCCTGAGGGCTCTGGAGACACCAAGGTCCTATGGTCATGAAAGAGAGTTCCAGAGTTTGGCATCATGCCAATGGGCCATACTTTGGAGTTTGAGGGCCCGAGTGTGTGAGAGTTGGACTCAGATGTAATTTCTCTACACATGTCTGTTCTGTCCTATTTGTTTGAACCTATAGTAGGTGCTGGTATTGGACAGCTATGAGGAGGTGAGGATAGACAACCATCACACAAGGTAACCAAGGGAGTCTACAACTTCAAGCAAGAGAGTCCCATCCATCAGCCATATGGGAATGAAGCCCCCTCTTAAGTAGAGGTGGAGCAGGCATCACTAGCCCAGAATCCTCAAGATTGCGGAATAAAGTATGTACTAAAGTATACTTACTGGTTTTCTACTGTAGAATTATTGTGATTCTAGCAATGGAATTAATTATATCATTGATGTGGAGACAGTGACCACCGGAGGTGCTGAAGTCAGAGAAAGGGAAAAAGAGGAGTGATATGGGTGCATTCTCAGGACTTGGAATTTTCCTGAATGACATTGCAATGACAGATACAGGTCATTTTATATCCTGCCATAACGTAAAGAATTGAGTGGAAAGAGTGTAAACTACAATGTAAATTAAAATCCATGCTTAGTGGCAATGCTCCAAAATGTGTTCATCAGCCTCAATGAATGTACCACACTAATGAAAGAAGTTGTTAATGTGGAGAAAAGGGGGAGATGTGGGGAGTGGATCACATGTGCATCCCTTTTAGTATTTATGTAGCATTTTACGTATTCTAAGTATATTTTAAAAATAAATAAAAAATGTTTTTTTAAAAAATTAAAGGGCTAAAAAAATAAAATTAACAATTATGTTTACCTCTCATATAAAGGATGGATAAAATTATTAAATTACCTGAAGTAAAAGAAATTAACTTCCTATTGAATTTATTTAGTTACCATTCCTATTGACTCAACAATATATAAAAATTTATTGAAGCAGAATCACTTAATAAAGTGACCCCTCTTTATCTGCCTGTTGGTAGCAGGCAGTGTGTGGAATAAGTACTTTCATTCTTTGCACAAACACCTGGTGAAGATCTCAATTTTGGCTGTATAGCTAAAAAAAACAACAACCAATGACTTTGTCCAGGTTTAGTTTCCATACAGTGTATATGGCATACCATAAACAGATCCCTTCAGAGACAGTGTGTTCTCAGGCTCTGCTGTATAGAAATTAATGATGCTAAGAAGTGAGAAAATGATGGGGAAGAGGCAATGAAGCCATTTTTTCTTCGAAATACACATTTTTCTTCTTAATACAATAGTTCAGCAAGTGCTGGCTGAAGCATACTTCATCACCCTCCTCCTCTGAGACTCCTAGAAATTTCCATTGCACCCTAAGGATTCCTGGTCTGTTATCAGTGGCAGCTCTTCCCAAGTCATTTCAGTTTTCCTACATTGTCTTCACTTCCTTTTCTGGCTATTCCTTAGAGAATAAGACTCCCCTTCTGCACTGTCAAATGGATGTGTTTTTTCCTTCCACACGTCACACCAAACAGTACTTAAAGGTATGTAGCCAATCTCTCTCTTTGAAGCTTCCAACAATTTCTGCCCCTTCTCTCTGAAAACTATCAACTAAATTTGAAGCAAATGACTGATGTGGCATCATCTAACAGTCCCCAGTCTATTTGAAAAAAGTGAATTTGAAGCATAGGAATTTTGACAAAAGAGCCGTCAATATGTAGGACCAAGGTTTTGATTGAGGATTTTGAGGTGACAGTGAGTCTACTGTGTTAAATATGAGAGGAATTAGCAAGATAGTCGTTGGTAGAGTGAAAGTGTTCATCACAACCATGGTGAGAGGTGAAGTTTTTAAAAAGAATGTAGTGGCAAGGTCATGAAAGAATGCTTAGGTCAAGTTATGGTTGGACTAGGGTGTACCCTAAAGTGAAATCCTTTACCAGGAGTGGTAGGAAAACAGTGAAACATAAATGGATAAAATGCAAGAGTAAACATGATGCCTTGGCAGAGATACCATGTTCTGAGAGAGAAAGAGAGTACTCTGTTCTAAACTGAGTAAGTACGGTTGCATGGAGGGAGAACTTATAGAAGAATATTGAGAAATGGAAAAAGTTTAAGACTTTAGACAAGATACGAAAGAAAGATGAGGAATTAAGGGAAAATTACAAATAATAAAAATTTCTGTATATGTGACTAGTTCATTTTCACTGAAACATGAAAAGTAAAGGTAAGCAGATTTTGTTAAATTTGTTTATAAACCTAGAAATTGTAATTCAGCTATCATCTTGCATAGTCAGAACTGTGTTCCAAGAAAAATAAAGTGGAACAAGTAAAAAAAGCATTTATGTGCAGAGAATTTAGAAGCACAGATTTTTGGAGCATTGAAATATTGCAGCATGATGAGTTTCTATCTTTAAAAAATGAGTGCTTAGCATTTTGGCAAAAACATACTGGAATTAGGACCTGGCAAACTTGTGATTTAAAAACTATGTAATGGATAGAATATAATTTTCACCTATCAATCTTCTCCCTTTTCTCTTCCCAGATCAACTAATTTGAACAATCTGAAAAATTACTATTTATTAATAAATCACTACAATCAATTCTTATAATAAAAATATATAAATATATATTTATATGTAATATATATTTATATAAAATTAATAATTCAATATATACAGTGTTCTCAACTGAGTCAGACATTTTAAAATCAATAAATTACTTTTAAATATTTACATTTTCAAATGTGAAGGCCCTGAAATATAAAATTAATAAAGGCAGTTCAATTATATAAGTGAAACATCATTTAAAATTATTTCAGATAGTGTCATATACAAAATTAATATTGAATATTGATAAGTAATTTGACTTCTGCCCTAAAAAATATATCTGAATATATGTGTTAGAATTTGAATGAGCGTTTATACCTTTGCAGGGATTTCCCAAATATTTTCAGGGAGGGATTCATGTAATTCTTTCAGTGGGGTCTTAGAAAAACCAAACTTAACCAGCTGCTTTTTGGTTGGGAAGAGGGTGTTTCTTGTGGAAAGGCTTTTACTTCGGTGGAAAAACCAACAACTTAGATGAGACCTGAGGCTGATTGTAGAGGAAAATCATCTGGGGAGAACTGAGTGGGTCTTGAGAAATTCCAGTATTTAAGGGAAAAAGCTAGCATACCACGTCAGGTCAGAAGAAGAAGCCAGAGAGGGAGGAAGGAAACCAGAAAATAATGGAGTCATGGAAGCCAAGGGAAGAAAATGTTGCCAGAGAGAGGAAATGGGTGACAGTGTTGATGTCAGCTTTGAGGTTATGGAAGAAGAGGGCCTTAAAAGGCCCATTTTAACAACTGGGAGATGGCTGGAGACCCTGGCCAGAGAGGTGGTGGAGTGGTGGGAGTGGAGCTGGATGGGAGGGGTGGGGCCCTGAGAAGGGGGGTGGAAAGTGCAGATGGTAGGGAAGCAGGTGTGGCTCAATCGATAGAGCTCCCATTTACCACATGGGAGGCCCCAGGTTCACTTCCCAGGGCCTCCTTTTGAGGGCAGGCTGGCCCGCGCGGCGCGGTGGGCTGATGCAGCAGGACCTCACAGCAAGGGGGACATAAGCAGATACGGAAAAAACACACAGCGAATGGACACAGCAAACACAAGCAGCAATGGGGGGATAAATATATAAATAAATAAATCTTAAAAAAAGAAAAAAAGAAAGTGCAGATGGTACAGGAAGGGAATTGGTGGAGGAGTTTGGTGTTAGGGTGAAGGGACCTATAAGTATTCCGAAAGGCATGGAGCTCCAGGGAGGCTTGTTGTTGGAATGGCGGCAGAATCTAATAGAGAGGTTACCAGTGCAGGAGAGAGAAAGTCAGTGCAAAGCCTTTTAAAGGCAGCAGGACTGGGGCATCACAGGACAAATAATTTGAATTAGAAAAGTTCATTTTAATATTTTGAAACCTTATTCCTCACCCAGAGTGCTTGCCACTGAAACATTGAGCAATTATGAAGGAAACTCTTCTTCTCTTTACAAAGCAGTGTCCAATGGCATTGTCTGTGTAAACATACTCTGTGCATGGTTAGTTGTGGAAGGTTTATCATCAAACTCTCCTGAAATTGTCAGCAGCTGGGATAACCTCTTTCCAGCAAACATACATTTCAAACATACATTTGAAATTTGCTACATTAGAAAACAATTATGTAGAGAAGCAGATGTAGCTCAAATGGTTAAGCACCTGCTTCCCATTTACGTAGTCCTGGTATCAATCCTTAGTACCTCCTAAAAAAAAAAAAAAACAGGTGAAAAAACCAGCTCTCATTGGAGAGTGGCTGTAGTTCAGTGGTTGAGCACCTGCTTCCTATTTAAGATGTCCTGGATTGAACCTCCAGGTACCTCCTATCAACAAAAACAAAACAATTATCCAAAGACCTTTGAGGCATAACAAGAATGTTATCTTCTCAGTGGAGCTGTGTGATAGGTCTTAGTGTTAAACCTTTGTTTTACCTTTGATCACTCTTTCTATGTCCATGTGCTCTTTTGATATTTGTACTACCCTTTCTGAATTTACTTGTCTACTCATAAAGCTGCTTACATGCCTGAATCGTAGGAGGGACTGAAGATTTTTCAGTGATGCACTGAATGTGTAGCCTAATTCCTACTAAAGCAGATTCAGTGGTCTAGAGAATTATTTAGTTTTAAAATCCACAGACTGGTATTGGCCAGGTTTAGGTTATATTTGGCAATACTCATCCTTCAAAAATTCTAGACATGTAAATTAGCAAATGATCTTAATCCCCACCCCCACTCCCCAAAAAAACCTGTGAAAGTAGAGTTTTCATTACAAATGTCACTTGAATTTTCCCATCATTATGTAATGTGACTTCGGGGAGAAAATGTACAATTGCCTTGAGTTGAAAGAACTTTAAATTGTTTCTTTGTGAAAAGTAAAGGAGCCTTATTCTCTTGCCTGATCTCTTAAGGGAAGGTTCTTGATTAGTTTTCAACCAAAGATTCATCTCCTTGTAAAGATGGCATTCCACATTTTACATCATGCTACTGGTTTTCTGTTTTTGTTGTTAAGAGCACAAGAGTTGTCGTTGTCAATCCTATGGCTTTA
The DNA here is from genome assembly GCA_029593785.1 of Cabassous unicinctus. Classification (NCBI taxonomy): domain Eukaryota; kingdom Metazoa; phylum Chordata; class Mammalia; order Cingulata; family Chlamyphoridae; genus Cabassous; species Cabassous unicinctus. Next base: position 16,668 of record JAQZBX010044556.1, read on the forward strand.
CTAAGTATAGAGATCAGTTGATTTTATTTTATGTTCCAAGAAGAAAGAAATTTATCAAGAAATATACATATCATCTTTTCTGTTAACTGGTCATTGCTGAAGGTGGCAAAAACATTCCTGATATTTTGAACTTTTTCAATCTTATATCTAACATCATTGTCTCAGTTGACACATAGTTTTGTCTGGTGTGGTACAGCAGATATCAAATTAAGGAAATATCTTCTTAACTGAAATGGAGCAGATTTTTCTTCCCAACTACTTGTCTTCTCAATATTTGCTTTTAATTTCTACCACCAAGGCAGTGAATTATCTTAAAAAGAAAATTAATCATTGTCAGTTACTCAGTGCATGCACTATAAGAGAGATTTAATTTCTGCCATGAGTGAAGACACATATAAGGGGGCTAAACCACTACAGAAACCTATATTTACATGTTCATCAAAAAATTCTGGATCTTGGAAGACTGGTGTGGTCTAGTGCCTCTTACACAGTAAGTAATAGCCTAGTGGCTATTATTTTTATACTCCTGCATGCCTAGCACTTGGTCTCCTTGTGGCCTAACCAAGTTCACTTTGCAATGTGTAAAATAAAACTCTTCTCATGACACAAGTGTTTCAAAGTGTGAAAGAGATTTATTGCATAGTGCTGTGTAAGAAGGCAAGAGGCAAAGCAAAGCCTCAGCTCTGTCTTCCCAACTTGAAGAAACTCTGAGGTTTGATGAAATTCAAATAAAAGGAGGTGGACATAGGGAAGTTGGATGTTTGGAGATATTGATTGATTTGTTCTATTGGAAGTGTGTAATTTAAAGATCAATAGGGTGCTTTTGAGGATTGACAAAAGACAGCTGTGGTGCATATCATGTTACAGGTTACAAAAGGGTTGTGCATCACTGAATTAACATAAAATAACAAGTAGGGAGACAAATCTAAACAAACCATTAAGAAATAATAAATCCAGCAGGAGAAATACATATGGTTACAGGTTACAGTAGAGTTGTAAATAGTTCAATCCACATAAGATAATAAGTAGGTGAGTTAAACAGGCAAGCCATTAAGAACTGAGGATATCCTTTGGGCAATACAAATGCATTTAGGTTATTATGGAATCTTAATTCAATTAACATAACAAGTAAAGGAATGAAAGCAAAATAAGATAACATTTATAATTAAACCATTGTAGACAACAGTTATGATCTACAAGGACACAGATTCTTCCTAAGGGAAATGGACTAACTGATGACAGCAGAGTTTACATGGTTACACAATTGTAACTGTTCCTGGACAACTGCAAGGCCACATACCCTGTTCACATTCTAAGTAGTAGGATAAAAGAAGCAAAAATTGTGTGTTTCCAATCTCCACCACTCTTCTAATGCCTGTGTCAGAATGTAGTGAATAAGCCATACTCCATAGCTATAAGGAAAATGTATGATGTTATGTGGGTGGCACTGAGTCTACCCAGGTTGTGTTTATTTCAGAGAAAAGAGAAGAATGGATACTTTAGAGCACAAGGGCCACATGTGGTCCATAGTAGATGAGATTGAATAACTCATGAGACACATTTATGTGGACAGATTAGATAGGAGAGAGTGATTTGTACATCAAAGAGAGAGAAATAGAAGTCAAGGATGATTCATTGATTTTTGGAATGAGCCACTTTAGGTGATTTTCCTATTTATTGTGATTGCAGACATATTTGGACACTTACGATTTGGAAATAATGAGTTTGATGCCACTATGACGAACATTGAAGAATTCTTCTTAATTGGAGTGGCAGCATCAATTGGCAGAAATATGGTCAATCTACAATAATTCTGTAGGATAAAATGCAGTGTCCTTAGAAGTGAAAATGAAAAAAAAACATAGTTAATTAATATGTCAAATGAATAGAATGTATTAAATCATAAGCAAATAGCTTGATTTCAGAATATGGCATATAAAACATCCCATGATTTGACCTTTTCCTTCAAACATGCCATACCCAGTGGATCTCTCTCACACAGAATGAGTATATGTGCAAGGAAGACAAACCTAACAATCTCATTCAATGTGCTGTGTTCCTTTCTCTTCCAGGCAACGTTTTGGACCAATTTACAAGGCAGGGAGTAAAAATATATTTCTGATTCATCTCATTGAATTGAACTTTGCATTATATTCATGTTTTATTTTGTTCTGGAACTTGCTCTAATTTTTTCTTTCTCTCTATACCTCTGTTTCTCTCTCTCTCCCTGTCTTTTGTGAAAATAAAAACTTGAATAAATATTTATAAGTATAATAATAATACTGTAATAATAGAAATAATAGTTTAGTAATTATATAAAGAATAATTTTTGTTATTGAATATTGAATATGTTCCAGAATCTGTTGTATATTTGTTTGTGTGCAGGGGTGTGTAAGAGGGTGTATTGTGTGTTACTTAATGCTTCTTATTTTTTAAAATGTAGTTTTAATTTAATATGCCACAGTGAAAATTCAATTAAATTCTAATTATATGCAAACAAAAATTTTCTGAATGCATCTCATTTAATTTTTAAACCCAATCCATGGAAGAATATCTATCTTCCCCATTTAATAGATAATCGTTTGAGATATAATTTTATGTCTGATGGAAATTTTGTATTGAGATGATACTGAAATAAAATTCAATATGTTCCAGTATTGTATTTGTATTAATTTATATTGACCTACATTAAAACAAAAGGAAATACATTGGTTATATTTCTATTTCTGTAATATGATTTTATTCTTTTTAAAACTGTTCTATTGAAGTTAATCTTTCATGCATGAAAATCAATGAAAAATAAGTGTTTTATGGTTTTATGGTTACAGCTTTTATATTTAGGTCTTTCATTCATTTTACATTTCCTTTTTTGTAAGGAGTGACATAGGGATCCTCCTTCTTTCTTTTGGACATGAATATCCAATGGAACGAGCACTATTTGTTGAATAGGCTGTTCTGGCCCAGGTGAGTGGGCTTGTCAGCCTTGGCAAAAATGACATTATCATAAATTCGAAGATCTATTCCTGAACTCTCAATTCTATTCCATTGGTAAATCTATCTTTATGCCAGATTCACCCTGTTTTTATGACTGTAGCTAAGTAATGGACTTTAAACTCAGGAATTGGGGTCCTTCATGTTTTTTTGTAAAGATATTTTTGAGTATTCGAGACCTATTACCTTTCAAAATAAACTTGATAATTGGCTTTTCAGATTCTGTTAAAAAATGTCTGTTGGAACTTTTATTGGAATTATGTAGAATCTGGAGATAAATTTGCATAGTATTGACATCTTAACAATATTTATTCTTCTAATACATGAACATGGAATGTCCTTCCATTTAGTTACATCTCCTTTGATTTTCTTAGCAGTGTTTCTTTAGTTTTCTAAATAGAAGTCCTTTATTTTCTTGGGTATGTTTAATCCTAAATATTTGAATCATTTAGTGTTTTAATAGATGGGTATTTTTCCTGACTTCTTATGTAAATCGCTCACTACTATGTACCAAAACGTTACTGATTTTTGCATATTACTCCTGTATCCTGCCAGTTTGCTGAACTCATCTATTATTTCTAACGATTTGCTATGGAATTTACAGGATTTTCTAGGTATAGGATATTGTCTTCAGCAAATAGTGAAACTTTTACTTCTCTCTTTCCTATTTAGATGATTTTTATTTCTTTATTGCCTATTTTTTCTAGTTAGAACTTCTAGCACAATAGTGAATAACAATGGTGATAGTGGGCTAACTTTTTTTGGTTTCTGCTCTCAGCGGCCATGTTTGCAGTCTTTCTCCATTGAGAACAATGAGAGATTTGGGTTTATCACATATGCACTTTAGTATGTTGAAAAATTTTCCTTTATTTCCATCTTTCATTGAGTTTTTATCAAGAAAGAATGTTGGGTTTTTGGCAAATGTTTTTTTGAGTTGATCATGTGATTTTTCTTCTTCAGTTTAGTAATGTGATATATTACATTGATTTTCTTGAATTCAACCACCATTGAATACCTGAGATAAAATCCAATCTATCATGTTGTATAATTCTTTTAAAGTGCTGTTGGATTCAATTACCAATTTTTCTTTTGAGGATTTTTGCATGCATTTTCAATAAAGAAATTAGTCTGTAATTTTCTTTTTTCATGTTATCTTTATCTTGATGTATATTTGGAATGATTTTCACTTCATAGAATGAGTTTGGTAGCAGCCCTTCCTGTTTTATTTTTGGAAGATTTTCATCATTATTGGTATTAATTCTTCTTTGGTTGGTAGAGGTCACCTGTGAAGCCATCTGTTCTTGGGCGTTTCATCTTTGGGAAGATTTTGATATCTATTTCAAACTCATTTTTTATTAGTTTGTTGAGGTCTTCTACTGCTTCTAAGGTCATTGTAGGTTATTCATTTGTTTCTAGGAATTTGTCCATTTCATTTTCATTGTCTTGTTTTTCAACCTACAGTTGTTTATAGTATCCCCTTATGGTCACTTTTATTTCTCTATGGTCATAGTAATGACCCCCAATCATTGCTGATTTTATTCATTTATATGTTCTCTCTATTTTCTTTGTCAGTCTAGCTAAGGGATTGCTGATTTTGTTGATCTTTTCAATGAAACAACCTATTTTTTGTTGTTGATTCTTTTTATTGTTTTTTTTTTTTTTTT
>JAQZBX010044557.1:0-21329 GCA_029593785.1 Cabassous unicinctus
AGGTTGAGAAAGCCTAAATAACTCTGAATAGACCATTATTAGTAATCTGAATTTGGAGCATGCTGCTGGTGAAGGCTTAGATGGAAGTGAGGAACATGTTATTGGAAACTGGAGGAAGGGAGGTTCTTGTTAGGTAGTGGCAGAAAGCTTAGAAAAAAATTCTGCAGTTTTGTGCAAAGCAAAACTTGTAAGTAATGAGCCTGCATATATAGGTAAGGGGATTTCCAAGGAAAGATTGAAGGGCTATCTGGTTTCTTCTTGCTTGTTATAGAAAAGTGAAAGAGGCAAATTGAAAGTAAAACTGTTAAACTAAAAGTAACCAGGACTGGATGATTTTTGAAATGCTCAACCTGTCCAACTGGCAAAATATACTGAAAGTCAGAAATAACTGATGAAATGTGTGTGAATGTATTTTTTGCTAAAAATTCAGTAGGATCAAAAGGTCTCAGTATTCACTCACACAAAATGTTTTTCAAGAGATTAAGGATATGCTTGATAGATCTCCTCAAACAAACAAAGGGCCTCTAGGAAGTCTAAGTATGTTGTTCCTTAACCACCTGAGCATGGGACAAAATAGAGAAGTGATTATCTTGAAAGATTTGTAGGTATGGCTTTTGTCTAAGAGAGTTAATTTCAGTGAAATGCAGGCAATGCCTACAATGTTCTTGAGAAATTATTATCAGCAGGAAGACTGTTAGCTTGGACTGAAAGGAACAGAGAGTATATATATAAAAAAAAAAACTTCTACTGTCAGGAAGGAGACTGGCAAAACTACCACCTGCAAATATGTGCTACCTTTCATGAAAAAGCAAGATAATTCAACCCATAAGCCAGAGGGCATAGCCCGCAGCAGTGGAGACTCCCAACATTTGCTCAGCTGGATTTCAGAACTGCAATAGGACAGCAACCTCTCTTGAAGTTCCATTTCACCCCTTTTGGAGTCAGAATGCTTGTTGCTGTTCCCTAAGTCTGTCCCCACATACACAAATTTAGTATGTTAAGGGCAGATATGTTGTTTCTTTAGTTTCTTAGGTCAGCAAATGGAGCTCACTTGTATCCCAGCAGATGTGCTTAATGGATTACACTCTGGAGACTCAGCTCACATGAGCCTGGTTTAGATGATGACATTTTGAACTTTGAGCTGATGCTAGAACAGTGTAAGCCTTTTGGGGATCTTTGGACAGGGTGAATGTATTTTGCATGTGGGAGGTACATAAATCAATGGGGATCAGAGGGTGAAGTGTTTTAGGCAGAATTCTAAGATGATGCCCCCCCGCCCCCGCCCCCATCATGTCACTGTGTATTCCCTTTCCCTTTCAGTGCAAGTGGAACCTGTGGCTTGCCTCCAATGGATTAATATGGCAAAGCTAAAGGGATGTCACTCCCTTGATTAGGACATATTGCATGAATCTCTGTTAGCTGACTGGAGAGAGATTCTCCTGCTGGCCTTCAAACAATGAGCTACAAGGTTGTGAGAGTCCATGTGGGAAGGCCACATGGCAGGGCGCTGGAGCAGCCTCTAGGAACTGAAAGCAGCCGCAGGCTGACAGCCAGCAAGAAAATGGTGACCTCAGTCCTACAGCTGCAGGGAGCTGAATTCTTCCAACAACCACACAAGCTTGGAGAATACACTGTACTCCAGAAAGGAATGCAGCTCAGGCTACACCTTGAGTTCAGCCTGTGGATGCTGAACAGTGGACCCTGCTAAGGCATGTCCAGACTCCTGGCCACAGAAACTGTGAGATAATAAATGTGTGTTATTTTAAGCTTCCAAGTTTGTGGTGATTTGTTTTGCAGCAATGGAAAACAAACACAGTCCTAGAGGACAAAAAATCTCAGGAATTTGCATAGAGTAGTAGAAAAATCAGAGATTTGAATTTTAAGTCACAATTATACTTCATGTCACCTGACAGATTTCAATGTATATTACAATTAATTTTAGCCTCAATTTTCTCACCCATGAAATTGAAGCCATATCACACAATTTATAGATCTCTTTTAAGGGTAGAATAAGATACATGTTTATAAATCATCTAATATTGTATTTGGTCCACAATGGATTTAATTAACGTTAGTTTCTTTTCCTCCTTTAGAAGCAACTTTCTTGCCTCAAAATGGTATAAGAACGCTAGAGTTAAATAGAAAATAAGAGACCATCGCATATTGAGTCTGAAATGTCTACTGACTTCAAAAAGGGTATAAACAGACTGTAAAAGCCCTGAAGTGGGAAAATGGGCTAAGAATGTGATTTAAAAACATTTTTTTCTCACTACAACTTCCAATCCCACCAGTCACTCACAGCATGCATCATTTCATGAATAAAAAGGTCTGCTTGTTATTGTTGTGTTATTACAGGAAAATAGAGGTAGGAGACTAACTTTGTTACAGTTTGATTGCGAGAGTCATAATTACTAACCAAGTGGCCTCCACATGTTAATCACAAGAAACACCAAAGGGAAATATGACTGAAAACAAAATTTGAGCCATAAATGTTATCCCTAGTTTAGGATAGATGTTGTGTTCTTGTAAAAAGAAAGCATTATTTTAGATATTGTTAGGTTAATTATTTATAACGAGTAAGTTTAGGTCCTTGCTAGCGCATGTGGTTTTTGAAAAGTAGAACATGAAGAGTTAAATGATGTTTTTTAATAGAAATTGCTGAATAACTTATTTCTTTTCATGTCATTTAGTCAATCTTAAGCAGTAGTTTATGGATTTGTCATTCAGTTTTACTGAATTTTTATTGACATGAGTCCAGAGCAAACTTGGAATCTGTGTCTCTTTAAGTTAGAGTGACAGAGCACAATCTTGCTTCTTTAACAAGTTCTCACCTGGGTATCTCTCTGCAGGCTTAGGCTCTACCCTGACAGGTACTGCTAAGGCCCTGGAGAACCTTTACTCTTATTCTGTTATCTATTAGCATCAATTTTTCTTTACAATTCTCCAACTCTTTTCCCTTGAGAGGAACTTATACTTTCGTCTAAGAGGTAGAAATCAACTTGAAATAATATTCTGCCCAGCTGCAGAAATAACTCTGGACAGCAATGGAGCCATGAAATTGAAAATGAAGTTGTAACTGATTGTACCTGAGAGAGACTGTCAATGACTTTTTCTCTTATGGGGAGAATCGGGTTTAACAAATTCATTCTTTGTAAACGTGCCCAAGGAGGCTAGGGAGACAGACTAATTTATGTTGTATTGACTGGCTTTTTGAAACATAAAAATAAGTTCAAAATTATACTCATTGCAAATTAGAACTAGAAACTCTTATTCTAACAAATTCTAACAGAGACTTTCATGGACATTTTATTCATTCCCATTTACATATTTAAATAAAAGATAAAAGACAAGTCACAAATTTTGATGAAATGAAGAAATTCAGAACAAAACATAATAACTTAATTCAGGGAGGCATTGATGATAAACTTCAGAATAGAAATAGCTTATTATGTTTGTAAGGAACAAACAATTTTATGAAACTTAGGGTGTTTAGAAAATTCTTGCTTTCTTTTAGTAATTAAAGACAAAATATCACATAGAATCATTTAATCTTATATTTGAAAATAATGCTAATTTTTATTAATTTAATATAAATGATTTGATATTTTCCCTATATCTTACAAGCTCTCTCAAATAATGGCTGCTGCATTTGGTTTATTTTATCAAGTATAGGGGAGTTGCCAATTTGCTATGCCAAGTGAATCTGTAATATTGCAAATTATTAGGTTGTTTCTAAAACTGAAGTGTAGGCCTGTAGAAGTCAAGCACAGAAATTCAAGAACATGAATTGAAATCAGCTGAAAAATCCTGCCAAATAAAGAGTTCAATAAGAGAGATACATAAATCTTGACTACTTCCACACATAAGATATTTGTAAAAATCTTTTTTCCTATTCATGAGGAATGAAAGTTTTTAAATTCTGATTTAATTTCTATTTTAAATTAGATTCAAAACAAAATTTGAAATTCAACTGACAACCTCTTACTTCAGAGACTCTCCCAAATTTAGTATCCTATATATCTTTATTATTTGAAACAAAAAAAAAAAACACTGCAACCTGTATTCCTGCCACTATCACAACTGTAGTGGGCAGGTGCTGATTAGATTTCTGATGGTTCTGTTTTCAAAGAAACCATCTGAAGAATTTTTGTTATCATAATACCCCTGAGTTCTATCTTGCCACTTAATGGCTTAAAGTAATATCTAATTGGCTTTTTGTAAATCATCAACGTTTTTCTAAAACACAGTAAGCACTCAATCAAAATGCATTGAAAGAATGAGTGAATATCTGCTTAGATATCAGTAGAGGGGATTCATACTCATGCAAACTGTATCCAAATATGCTGTCAGAAAGATTTGATTCTAAAATAAAACTTATTTAAAGATGAAGAGCAGATCCTAGAATTGCCATTCAGTGTTATTCTGTGTTAGTCTGTGTGAAGGATAAAGAACCCCTGGAATCCATGAACCTCTAGGGAGGGCATTAAATGGTTTGAGGATGGTCTGGAAGCCACTGGATTGAAATAATATCCAAAATATTAGGAGTATATGCAAATTCCACACACTAAAATATAACTTTATCTATAAAACAGATGCATGAACCACACACACAAAAAAATCATTAGGAACTGCTGTTCCATGAAAAATGCCTCACTTCTTCACTCTATAATAATTCTTCCATAAACATCAGAGATTGTTTTTCATTGAAGGAGAACATGTGAAAGAGTGTACAGAAAATGAAACAGAAGAGGTTGGAAATGAAATGTGTATTTTCCCAAATGTTAATTCTTTCCTTTGAAATACAATCTTAAAAAAAGACTCTATAATAAAATATGGATTTACTTGTTTTCTCAAAACATTTTACTCTGTTATCCTAGAATCATGACATTGAAAAATTTTTAACAGACTGAAAAGGACATGATAGAGCCAGTAAGCAAATATTCCAAGAGGTGTTTTTAGCATTTTCGCATGACACTTGTCATTGACCTGAAAATTGAAGTAACTATGATGTTGAACTTCTTTTTATTTCTGGAAATATCCAGTGTATTTGCTCCCAAAAATGTTCTTGACACACGAGCAAAAGAAAGCCCACACAAATAATCTGGACAAAATATTTTACTGCTACGCACTGATGTCTGATAAAAGAAAAATGCTACAATCAACACAGTGGTGTCTGAAAAATAATTTTACTTCAGAAATGAGTTAAATAAGAAAAATTATCTTATGAATATGCCAAAATGTTCAGTGAGAAGATATTTGCCAGCATAATGTAAACAAGTTAAATAATCCACACTATTTTCAAATGATACTTTGAACTCTCAGAATCTGCCACATGTTCAATATATCATCATTTCCCAGAATTTTCAATGCTCTATTTCCTTTTTGTAGATATTTATAATTTTATATCCATAAATTTATTTGAGTCTTATAATAAAACACACCTCCTTTCCCATTTTATTGGTCAGAAGATCAAGACTCGGAGAGAATACGTGTTGTTCCTATTGTCAAGAAGTAATGAAAATAGTACTAAAATTTAGACTTTCCTGGCTTTTTAAGTTGACCAACATAGGACATTAGTTTGGGTTTTTGAATGTTTATAAAATATGATTATCAATGATATGATTATCATATCAATAAAAGCATTCTCAATACTAGGGATACCAAATTCACACATATCTAATCTTATTTTCTTTGATTAGTGATTGGGTCAGAGGGCCTTTATAACTCTAATGGCTGAAGAGGCATAAACAGTAGTCTGACTTGTGGCATTTCTTGAAAATATTTTGTCTACATGATTTAAAGCAGCAGACTTGTGGCCTGATCCTTTATACTCTCCTATCCTTCGTTTTTCCCACTCTTTCTGCTTGAGAGGCAAAAGTAATGTCCCAGACAAAGTAGTCTTTTTATGACCATAAAAAAACAAGTATGGGTATGAAAGACAATACATTAAAGTTATTGAAGAAAAAATATGAAAATTGTTTGTACAAATGTTTTATTGCTTACCACCACTCCTAATTTTTAAGCTACCAATAGGTATTTTAATTGTTTAGTTTTTTCAGATAAATCTATCATAACTGATGTACAAGTATATACAGGTATTTTTGGTTTTGTTTCATTTTGTTTTGTTTTAAACTGAGAAGGTCTCTAAAATCCTGGGTTCAGGAATATTTACCAAAGCATTACCAATAAGCATTGTCTATACTAGGAAAAAAATGTCCTTTATCTCTATTCTCCTAAGATTTCCCGGCTATTTGAGTGCATACTCTGAATTTGGAAATTCTCAAGAAGCTGTGGATACCACAGTGATAAATCATAGAACTTACATTGAAAACCCTAAAATCTAGTGATGGAGATTTATAAGCTATTATTTTGCACAAGGACAAGTGCTATGTTTTCTTCCATACTATCTATGGCAATTTTTATTACACCAAAAGACATGCTTCTGTCTTTCTGTTAAAGGAATTTAAGGAGCAGAATTCAGAAACAAACACATAAATTTAAATCCAGAGTTATTATCTTCAGTAAAGAACCCTAAATTATCACAATTCCACAGTATATTAAGGTGTCTTATGTCTGAGAGTTACTCGTATGCATTTCTGTTGATCAGTTCCTATCCATGCTATTCTTCTAGTAATAATAATTATTAATAGGATATTATAATATTTTTATATTTATGTAAACACAATGTTCTTCTTATTTTTCAGCAACAACATTTAATGGGCCTAGGTTGGCAACCATGATAATATGCAAGTTTCAGGGTAAATAGGAATAACATGTTATGTGCTTTTCATCAGATTTGTTGATAGTTTCTAAGCAAGATCAAAAGAAGGAAACTTCTGATTTGCTATAACATATATTCATATTAGATGGACTAAGGGTTATGAATAGAATGAGAAAAATTCAAGTTCATAGCTCAAAGATTTAAGATATTTTTCTTAATGTAAGCTTAGGCATATTATTTGTTTGCATGACTGCTATAGCTTAAACCATATGAAATTGTTGTATTTATAGGTCAAAGCAAGCAAAGATAGATAATTTGATATAGTTCTACTTAATATCCGACTAGCCCTACAGTATTTAGCTATTTATATTATTCATAAATTCTTTTCCTTCTTTTTTTCCTTTTAACAAATATTCATTGAGTGTCCACTTAATGCTAAGCACTGTCTTTGGAACTGGAAATTGAGTTGTGATTATAATAAATCCCTGCCTTGATCTTCAATATACTCTGCCTCTTTTGTTAGAGTAATATGTTTCTGAGTCTTTTTGATCTTTGATCTGCTGAGTCATTCACAACTCTTCTATAGTTACTCATGTGTTTCTACCAGTATTTCAATCCTGTGTACAAACCTTATATTAGGTAAATATAGATCCCCCAAATCATACACACTTAGTTATATAGAGGAACCCACAGAATCCATTCAATTACTATAAAGATTTAATGACCTGAATTAAGTTGAAAATAGTTAACGTGTTTAATGTTTCATATTATAAAACTCTAAGCTCAAAATAAAATGTAGTAGCAAAAGTACTCAGAAACCCTCAGATTTTTCCATAAAGCATTATCTTTCTTCTGGTAAAATCATAATCTGCCCATTAATAGTTTGGTTTTAATACAAACACTTGAAGCGTACTCTTTCCTTGGTCAAAACAATCACATTAAAATCTAGATTATATATATATGTGTGTGTGTATAATTATATATGTATTTATGTTTTGCAAGGGATATCACACCAAGATCACTTACCTCAAATGAATTTTGCTATTACTCTACTTTGATTAGATTGTGGAAGGAAATGAAAATAAAGGAATGGCTGCTGCTTTTTCATCTTTTCACAAGGCTGCATTTGCAAGAAGCATTTAAACGTATTGAGTTTGTCTTTTTATGTAAAATATGCTTTTGCTCATCTTTCATCAGTTATTTCCCATGCATTTCTCACTGAGTAAGGATCACATAATTGTGTTTGTAGAAATAACCCAGAGTCTCAATTCCTAATTCAAGCATCCAAGATAATACTTTTTTCAGTTATCTGACCTAAATAAATATTTTTAGAATTCCTTCATTTCTATAACCCATCCCTGATCCTGGTATCTCCCACATAGGAACCTCTCACATGTTTCTATTTTTCCATTGCAAGAACCTCATTTTTCGAAAAAGTAAATTTTTCTATCACACATTCCCAAACTTGCTATATTTCCTTTGAATTGTGGTTTATATTTTGTTTCTTCTGTCCTTGCTTCTTTATGTAGCTAAGTCCAAACTTCAATGGCATTCACACTCTGTACCTCCTTTTAAGCCTAATGATAATATAGATTTCACATATATAAAATAGTCTTTCATCTGAGCTCATACATTTCTTGATGCAAAAGTCCATGCTTTATTTTTATTACTATCCTTTGTATTTATCACTTAGACCTTGAAAAGTCTAAGGACCTTTACAGTGATGGGCTACCTCCTTCTATTTTTTCCTACTCAGATTAGTTTTATATATTGAGGGATCAGTTAAAAAGATCTCTACTGCAGCAGTTTGATATTATTTATAAATTCCAAAAAGAGATACTGATTATGTTTGTAAATTGGGTGTGATACCCTTTGATTGTATTAAATTCAAATGTTTTACGTTTACCTGATTATGTTAGTAGGGCTTTGATTTGACCATATCATTAGGGCATGCAGGGTAGAGTCCCCACCCGCTTCATGGACTATATAAATGGACATTCACTGAAGGAGAACAGAGGAGTAGATACACAGAAAAAGACATAGCAGAGGGGAGAACTTGCTTTTGATGCTGGAGGCCTGGGGAGAGATGAGCCATTCTCTGGATAGTTTACAGTTGACCTTGTGAAGAAAACAGAGCAGTTGAGACGGCCAGGAAAGAAACAAGCCTTCCACCCTAAAGCTGAGGTCAGAAGAAGCTGGGCCCACTAAGCCTTAAGAAGAAGAAGGCTGAACCCTTGTAGAGGTCACCCGCCATCTTGCTTCAACACATGGCAACAGACTTTGGGTGAGGAAGTAACCTTGAGTTTGACTCTTTAGGGCCTGGTAACTGTAAGCTTATACCCCAAATAAATCCCTTTATAAAAGCCAATAGAGTTCTGGTACTTTGTATCAGCACCCCTTTGGCTGACTAACACACCTACTGCACCCAGGTCTATCTATTTAATAATTATGTGCTTAGTCCAAGGAAAGAAATAGCTTCTAGAGGTTTAGCCTCCCTTAAAAGAACAGGGACTGTCAGAATCACATTCTACAACTGTCATTAGTAAAAGAGAACTGATTAAGGAAATGAGTTATTAAAAAGAATAATAAAGGAGATAGTAGACAAAGACAAGACAGACATAGAAATGGCAGAGGAGAGAGGAAAGCAGCCTATAATTGAGTAGGAATAGCCATAAACAGATGGAGGGATTATATATATAATTTGAGATTACAGCCCCAAAATGAAAAATGAAATATAATCTGTATGTTAATAAAAAATTAAGATGCAAGACATCTTAGATAGTGCAGCACCTACCCCAAAATAAATTTGAGAAAGAAATGCTCACATAATTTTAATACTTATTTTAATAACTTAAATATATAATTAGTTACTAATTTAATAAATATAGATCTTCAATAAGGTCAAAAAAGGACATGAATGATTAGGTTAGTAAAAGAAATTGATGATAATTAGATAAAGGGCTATTCAAATTTAAAAATTTCTCTCTTAAATATATGATTTCATTTTATTTATGAGATAGTCAAAAAGAGAATGCTTTATGCATGTGAACTGTTATAAATTAACATTTAATTTGTATCTATATACAAAGTACCTAAATGTAGTTATATTTCATCAGTCAAGCATTTATTCTGATGACCCTTCCCTTCCAAAACAGTTTGTGTGGGAAAATACCCTAAAACATTTCTACAATACTTCTTAATGGGAGATTGTAAAAGGTGATGGTTTAAGAGTAATGACTTTGGAAATATAATGCCTGGATTCAAATCTTGGCTCCATAGTCACTATCAGTGATTGGGAAATATTTCCTTTCAGTACCTAAATCTCTTGAGTTATACAATGTGAATGACAGTATTACCTAAGATTAAATGAGATAATGCAATATTGCCTGACATATTGTAAGGGCTCAGTAAATGTTAAAATATTGCTTTTATTGGTGATATTTTCTCAGAAATAAAATTAGGTTTGAACCCAGGAAGTGGTATTGTCTGAAATTATTTCAGTCAATTGAATATTGTTAACATGCGTTAAGCACTTATCCTGTGGCAGGTATTGCTGTATTCTTTTTGAAGCAAATAGCACCTGCAGTCTCTATCCATGGATATAAGCAGTGTATGTATGACCAGCTAGTTATCACCATATTTCAGATAGAAAAAAAAATAAAGAAGCAAAAAGGCACCATTTTGAAGGCAGCACACATAAAGGATGGAGCTCTTGGAAAGAAAGTCACAGGGAGTTTGGAATGTTTATCAGAAAAGTGTGATTAGAAATGATAAAATTCATCTGATGGTCTTCATTAATTTTATTTCACAGCATAGACCAGTATACAATGATTTAGTGATACATAAGAAACAAAGGAAAAAGAAAAGACAAGTGAAGGTAATTAGCCTTGAGGTCTGACTTATATCTATAGTTGGGCTTCTGCCTTTTTTTCTTTTAAGCTGATTCAGCGTAGGAGTCAGTGACTGCCTCAGTAAAAATGGTCTAACTTAGTTTACTTAGGGTATGCTTCTACTTTCGTTATATCCTAGCTATTAATAATAAAATATAAATTTCAAGCAACTAATGTTAGATGTCAGGTTGTGTTATGTGCCTACTCTCCAGGTAGATTATATTATAAAATATTTTAATATGAAGATGCAATCAGAGAATGTGCAGCTAAAAGTATAGAAAATATTTATGTAAATATTTTGACTGTTAGAGTTTAAATAGATGTCAAATCAAACTTCATGACAAGAATAACAAAATGTGGGAGGGAGGTAATTGGAGTTAAAGATTTACACAGTTACAACATTGTCTAGGAAGTAATAAAAGTACTAATTTAGATTAGACTCTAATAAGTTAAGAATGCATTTTATAATCACTAAGATAATTAATAAAAATAATAAAATAATTATACAAGATAAATATTGAAAAACAAAATGAATTGATTACTCTAGAAGAAACTAAGAAAGATGACAGACATAAATCACTTAGGAAAAATTGAAAACAAATACTAGGATGGTAGATATCAGTATGCTACAAATTACATTAAATATAAATGGACTTAATACTCCAATTAAAAATAAACATTGTCAAAATGAAAAAAAAATTGGCTCATGCTAAAGCTAGGCACAGAGAAAAATATTATACTCAAATAAATTTAGATTAAGAAACAATTTAAGTTGGAAAATCAATGATATAAATATCTACCACAAAAAAAAAAAAAAAGAATAGTACACTATTGCAAAATAAAGATGATGGAAGGCATTACAAACCTATGATAAAACCAGAAATTAATAGAAGAGAAAAAAGCATACAATTTGGAAAATCAGCAAAGCTAAAAACTGGTACTTCGAATACAATAATTAAACTGATAAGTTTCTGGTAAGACTGAAGGAGATATCACATCATTTTGTACAGATATTAAAAAGTTAATAAGGGGATATTATGAAGGATATTATGCTAATACATTTTATATTTTAGATGAAAAATTTTCTGTGAAATAAAAAAAGCTAACCAAAATACTCATGGGAAGAAACAGAAAATCTGCAAAGGAATGGAATGGGTTTTGAACATTTAAAAGTGTGAATTTAAAACTTTCCTACAAAGAAATCTTCAGAATCAGATGGCTTCTTTAATTTTCCCATCATTAAGAAATAAAACCAAATTACATAAACACTTTCAGAAAACGGAGAAAGAAGAAATGAACTCCAGTTCATTTATAGCACCCCCATAATCTTGATTCAAAACTTGAAAAGAACATCATAAGAAAAGCCTCTTATAGGCCATCCTCTCTTAGACGTAATCTTAGATTCAAGTACCCTAAACAAATACTAGCCAAATAGTGGAAAAATATTTGAAAAAATAAAGGCCAGATATATCTCATATTTAGTAAAATACGTCAAATGACAGATTCTAGAAGCTCAGTGTAGCCCAAGGAGGATAAATAGGAAGGAAACTCTACCTAGGTTCATCATAGTAAACTGCTGAAAATCAAAGTTTAGCAGAAAACCTTGAAAGTAGCCAGAGAAAAGAAAAGGACACATTGCCACAGGGGACAATACCTACTTAGTGCTGAAAGAAAACAATTGTCAACCCAGAAGTTGGTATTCAGTGAAAACAGCCTCCAAACATGAATGTAAAATAAAAACTTTTTCTGATAAAAGCAAACTAAAACTCATTGTGGATGTACTTAATAGCACTGAAATACATATTTGAACATGGTTAAAAGTGGAAATTTTAGGTTGTATATATGTTACCAGAATAGAAATTTTTAAAATAGAGGACCGTACAACACGAACAGTGAATGGTATCGTAAATGATGGGCTATAGTTCATCGTATTTTTTAAGTGTTCTTTCTTGAATTGTAACAAATATACCACCCAAATGCAAGGTGTTAATAATAGGATGATATATGGGAAATCTGTGTCATATGTATTTTATGATGACTTTTCTGTAAACCTACAACTTCTTTAATTAAAAAAAAAAATTTAAGACGATTTATCCCTAATAGATATGTACTACAAGAAAAGTAATGCAAGTTTTTCAGATTGATGAGAAATAAATTTCAGATGAAAATTTTTGTCCTTCAAGAAGGAATGAACAACATTGAATATGGTGACTATTTAGGTATATTAAAGACTATTTTTCCACTTAAAGTCTTTTTAAATCTAAATGACAGTTTAAGGAATATATATATTTTTTCTTGTGAGGTTTTTAGGTGATATAGATGTAATACCTATAACAATTCAAGCATAAAGGATGATGGGGCGAGTAGATAAATTGTCCTATACTATCTCAAGATGTTTACATTCTACAGGGAATTATTCAATACTAATTTTGAGTAGATTGTGAAAAATTAGGAAATTATATTGTAATTTCTTTAACAATCACTCCAAATTTACTGCAAAGAAGCTTAATTAAAAAAACAGGAAAATCTTTTAATGATTATTTATTTCTAATACTTTTTTTCAATCAACTTAATTTCCTACTTTCAGAGAGGATATATTTTCCCACAATGTTCCCTCTATTCAGAGAACTCTACTATGTGCCCCTCCTCTACCTTAGCTGCTAAATTTGTTTTCAGATACATTGAGAATTCAGAGGTAATGAGAAAACGAACTTCCACATCTTTGTACGTGATTGTGTCCATTCCCCTACACTTCCTCCTGCTAGAATAAGCTGTCCATGATGCTGTCTGAAGTCCATTCAGCACTGAGGGCTTGCTTGAGGTGTCTGGGCATGATTATAAAATAAGAGCAGTTAACATGTTTCTGTTTTTCTCTAGCCACATTATGGTACTTGAACACAGGCTAAGGAATTTATAAAACCAAACAAACAAAATACATGAATCTGTGGTTTTGTTTAGTGTGTGTGGCTCTGCTTCCAAAACACAGACTAATAATTTGTCCCTTCCTTAAGGTGTTATACAGTTTCTGCCTCAAATGTGAGCTTTTCCCCAAGCTCTCTATTTTCTAGACATTTTCAAGGCATTTTCAAGGCAGGTTGCAGCTCAGAATTCTGTCTTGTCCTCAATTGGCTTCGTATGGCATTAATGGCCTTGAGACCAAAGGCTTCTAATTCTAAAATTACTACCTAAGGGCTCATCTAGTCTTTAGGATAAAATAACCTTTTTACCCCATGAATGGTTTTAGTTTTGATCTTTCAAATAGGAACATTTTGAACACTACAAATAATCTAAGTTCTGTATATGAAATTCGGTCTTCTTATTCAAACCAGTATTCTATATTGGGTTGTGCACATTATTTTCATTTTAAAATATATTAACATCATTGATATATTTTTCTTAAATCTTAGCTCATAGGATTGACTACAGGTATCTCATTTTAGAAATGTGGTTTGGATATAAAGTATTATGTATGCATGTTTTTTAGTCTCTATTTCTATGTAACATTGTGGTCCTTGAACTAATACCTTCAATATCTCAGAGAGGTAATATATTTTATAGTAGTGATTATTATTAATAAAACCTTCCTATTTTTAAGATACTATTTTTTGAGGTGAATAACCATATCTCCATAATTCAAATGAGTAAAAAGACAATATCTAGATTTTTTAAATTTATTACAAATTATCATCTGAAGTATATGTGTTTGAAAGTCTTTTAAATTTGATTAAATTACCTATTCAGGAAATGAACTTTCAGCACCATAAGAAAATAAAATAATGAGCACATTTTCCTCAATGAGATGGATATCAGTTAAATATGAAATTAATGTTATTATTTCTGCTAATAGACTCTTGGGAGTTGGTGATTTTTAACAATAACATACATTTTACAGCAGCCTCTATAATTATGGGTATGTTTAATGCAGTGTTAAGAATAAAACCAGATCATAACTTATTTTAGAAGTTGCACACAATTTCTGATGCAGCTTGAAGGGAAATAATATAGAATTTTTTTTCTGTTTTGTTTATTTTAGTCTTGTGATGTTCATCAGAACAATTTCATGCTGAGCCTTTCCAATCTGACAGCATCCAACTCATTGGAAAACATCCAATTCCGAATGACTATACTTGTAGGGAATACACATTTAAAACTGTAGAAGATAAGTAGTGAAGAAGGAGGAAGGCAAAGGATATTTCTCTAAAGGACCTGTGTTTGTGACAACAAAATCTGAAGCCAAATTTTAATTCTTTTGAGATATACATGCAAAATTAGAATGGTGATACTATAATAGTTAACCCACTCAATGCAAAATTCTTTAATTGCTATATATATATACATAAATATATTTATGACTTTCTTTAGAATTTGTGTCTACCACCTTAAAAAGCAAGCAGATTTTTTAAAATAAGCTTTAAGATCTGATATATAAAAAAATTTGACAATGCCCTTGACAGTTTAGGTATAAAAATCATGCTTTGCATTAGGATAATCTGTCACAATCATACTCTGTAACAAGAATTTAGAAGAATTTTTTTTTATTTAAAGCTTTAAAAAGTGATTGCAATGTGAATGAAACTTCACCTACGTCTTTTCATTTTATTGTTTCATTTCCAAAAGATAAGTGTTTGAATATTTTCTTTTAAATAATTCAGTGTGTAAGGACTTAAAAAGGAAGGTAATTTTGATATTCTGGTTTTATTCTATTGTGATATTTTCAATTATATAGATGCAGTCCCAGGGCAAAGTGTTTCTCGATTGTGGGAGGAAATAAAAGGTGTTTTTTTAGTGTCTATTTATGCCAAGTTATTTAAAATTAAATATCTGTGGTTGAGATACACATATTTATTGCAAAAACTGTGTCTTCTATGCTTCATTTCATAATAACATATTTCATTATTGCATATTCAATAACATGAATACATTGTATTACCTTATTCTTCTAAAATATTAAAACTGATTTTAATTTAAGCAATTTTATTTGTTCTACATTATTCTTGTCCTAAGTGACTTCAGTATTCTCTCATAAAATGTCCATTCTGTAATTTATTTTACATATTTTCCTGTAATATTCTCTGAAGCATTTAAATTAAAAAGTTAGCATCATATTTCACTGGAATAAAGAATCAAGAGTTGATGGTTGATTTGATACTGAACAGTCTTTGCCAGCATTTTCTATGGTGTGTATTGTGTTCAAATGACTTACAAAGAATTTACAAATGGTATATATTTTTTTCTGAATCGAAACATATTCCTAAATGTGGTTATGACTAAATATACAGCCTCAAGATTTTGTTAAAATTGAAAGTATGAAATAAAGCTCAAATCACTTAAACAATATTTTATTGGGAAATGTATATTGAAATTTAAAATAATTTTATTTTTCCAGCATTTTCTCACTATACCAGGTTAAATGAGTATGTTATATGATCATTTAAAAATTTGGGGACGTGGGTGTAGCTCAGAGATTGAGCTCCTGCTTCCCAAACAAGGGTCCATGTTCAATCCCTGTACCTCCTAAAAAAAAATTAGGGATAAACTGTTTTTTAAATATTTTTCAGATATTCAAAAATCAAGGTGGAGAATTGTGGGAAGGTCACACTAGTAAGTCAGGGCTCAACTCTATCACAAAAACAATGGAGAAAGAGACAAAAGCTGTCTGAAGGACCTGCTTTGGGGGTCAGCAGACCAGGACAGTGCTACACAACTCCCAGGAATTTGAGGGACAAAGAGACCAAGAACCCAAAACAACAAACGTGAATTACCAAACCCCCATGTTAGCTTGGAAGGGCTCCCCTCCTCCACCCCAAAATAGTAAGCTGAAGTAAAACCCCTGGCTCACTGCAGCTGACTGAGTGGGGAACAGACAAATTCCTCCCTGTCAGCTGTTACAATGGAAAAGGGAGGGAGAGTCAAGGATTTTTCTTCAGTGAATTTGGCCAGCAAAACCCACTTTGAAACTCGGCTCTGGACAGCCCAAAACATAGGAAAGCTAAGATGGAAACACCTCAGTGGAAAGGTGTGCCAATGAGGGCCATCTGTGGGCCTGTCTGGAATTTGTGTGAACAAAAATTGCTTTTGGTTCTCACTGTACCTTAACTCCTGTGCAAACATCTGTGCTCCATTAGTGAGTCCCTGGCCTGATTTTGATAACTTACTCTGAGCAATTTTAAAGACTTAGAATAAGCTAAACCAAATATCAAAGAAGAGCTGTGGAGAAAAAAAAAAAAAACAGTAGGCAAGGGAAAGAAATTAGTCATCAGAGTAAATTCACCAACATATTCAGATGCCTAGATATCTGCAAAAAAATTATAAGCCATACTAGGAAACAGGTGGAGATGGCCCAGCCAAAGGAACAAACCAAATATCCTTAAGAGACACAGATTTAAGACAATTAATCAATGATAATCACTCAACTCTCCTAAATCAATTTAAAACATTGAAAGAAAATATGACTAAAGAGATAAAGGATATTGAAAAGATACTGGGTAAGCATAAAGAACAATTTGAAAGCCACAAAGACAAGTAACAGACCTTATGGGAATGAAAGTCATGATGGATGAGATTAAAAATACATTAGAGGCACATAAGAGTAGATTTGAATTGTCTGAAGACAGAATTAGTGATTTCAAAGACAGAACATCTGAACTGGAAAAGACAGGAGAACAGAGGGAGAAGAGAATGGGAAAAATGAACAGGGTCTGAGAGAATTGAATGACAACGTGAAAGGCACAAACATACGCATTATCGGTATCCCAGAAGGAGAAGAGAATGGAAAAGGGTCAGAAAGAATATTTGAGAAAATAATTTCAACTCTTATGAAAGACAAATATTAATATCCAAGAAGGACAACTCACCCCAAACAGAATAAATCTGAATGGACATACCCTGAGACACTTACAGTATGACAAATATCAGAGATAAAGAGAGGATTCTGAAAGCAGTAAGAGAAAAGCAAGTATCACATACAAGGGAACCTTGATAAAATTAAGTGCCAATCTCTCATCAGAAACCATGGAGGTGAGAAGAATGTGGTATAATGTATTTAAGATACTGAAAAAGAGAAACTAACAATCAAGAATTCTGTATCTGGCAAAACTGTCCTTCAAAAATGAGGGTGAGTTCAAAGTCTTCACAGACAAAAAAAAACCCTTATAGAATATGTTACCAAACCACCAGAATTACAAGAGATACTAAAGGGAGTGCTCCAACCAGAAAGGAAAAAAACAACAGCGAGAGACATGGAGAAGAGTGTAGAAATGAAGATTATTAGGAAGGATAACTTAAAAGGTAAAAAGTCAGACAATAGTACAATATGACAAAAGAAAGCCAAAGGACAAAAAGAGTAGGAAATAATGCCTTTGCAGTAATAACATTGAATGTTAATGGCTTGAACTCCCCAATCAAAAGACATAGACTGATAAATGGATAAAAATATATGAGCCATCTATATGTTGTTTATAAGAGATTCACCTCAGAGAAAAGGACATAACCAGGTTAAAACTGAAAGTTTGGAAAAGATATTCCACACAAATAGGAACCAAAAAAGACCCTGGAGTAGCAATACTAATATTGAACAAAATTAATTTTCAATACAAAACTGTTATAAGGGATGAAGATGGTCATTACATATTAATAAAAGTTACAATTTACAAAGAACTAATAACTATATTAACATTTATGCACCTAACCTGAGTGCCCCAAGAGAAATGAGGCACAAACTGGCAAAGCTGAAGGGAGAAATAGATGTCTCTACAATAATAGGTGGAGACTTCAATACACTACTGTCAGTATTGGACAGAAAATCTGGACAGAGGATAAAGAAACAGAGAGCTTGAATAGTATGATAAATGAGCTAGACCTAAGAAATATCTATAGAGCATTGCACCTCAAAACAACAGGATGCACATTCTCTTCAAGTGCTCATGGATCCTTCTTCAAGATATACCGTATGTTGGGTAACAGGACAAGTCTCAATACATTTTAAAAGATTGAAATTATACAAAATACTTTCTCTGATGATAACAGAGTGAAGCTGGAAATCATTAATGGATGAAGAAAGGGGAAATTCATAAGTATATTGATATTAAACAACACACTCTTAAATAATCAGTGGGTCAAAGAAGAAATTGCAAGAGAATTCAGCAAATATCTTGGGATGAATACATATGAGAACACAATATATCAGAACATATGGGACACCACAATGGCAGGGCTGAAAGGAAAATTTATAGCAATCTAACTGCACACCTGGATTAACTAGAAAAAGAACAGCAAATTAATCCCAAACAAAGACAAAGGAAAGAAATAATAAAGATCAGAGCAGAAATAAATGAAACCAAGAACAACAACAAAACAACAATAGAGAATAAACAAAAACAAAAGTTGGTTCTTTGAGATCAACAAAATCGACAAACCGTTAGCTACACTAACAAAGAAAAAAAGAAAGAAGATGCAAATAAATAAAATCAGAAATGAGAGATGAGACATTACCACTGACACTGTGGAAATAAGAGAGATCATAAGAGGATACTATAAACAGTATGCCAAAAAATCTAGAAAATGTAGACTAGGTGGACAAATTCCTAGAAACTCAAGAACCACCTGCATACACCCTAGAAGAAACAGAAGACATCAACAAACTAATAACAAGTGAAGAGATTGAAACAGTCATCAAAAACCTCCAAGGCGAGAGACTTGGAGAACAGTGTTGATTTTAAGTGGGTTTTATCCCAGGTATGGAAGGATGGTTCAGCCAAAGAAAATCAAGTAGTGTAATAAACCACATTGATAAATTGAAGAAGAAAAATCAATGATACTCTTGGTTGATGCAGAAAAGGCATTTGACAAAATACAGCACCCTTTCTTTATAAAAACACTCTAAAAGGAATAGAAGGAGGCTATCTCAATATGGTAAAGTGCATATCTGAAAAACCTATAGCTAACATTGTACTCAACTGTGAAAGACTGAAAACTTTCCTGTTGAGATCAGAAACAAGACAAGGATGCCCACTGTCACAACTGTTATTCAATATTGTGCTAGAAGTTCTTGTAAGAATAATTAAGCTAGATAAAGAGATAAGACACACAAAAATAGGAAAGGAAGAGGTAAAACTTCCATATTTGCTGATCATATGAGCCTAGACCTAGAAAACCCTGAAAAATCCATTTTAAAAAGCTAGTAGATTTAATAGATGAGTTCAGTGTATTAATACAAGATTAATACAAAAAAATTAATAGTGTTTCTATATACTACTGATGCACAATCTGAAGATGAAATCAGAAAAAAAAACTCCATTTATAATAGTAACTTAAAAAATCAAATATTTAGGAATAAACTTAACCAAGGACATAAAGGACCCATATTCAGAAAACTACAAAACATTGCTAAAAGAAACCGAAGAAGACTTAAATAAATGGAAGAACATTCCATGTTCATGGATTGGAAGACTAAATATCGTTAAGATGTCAATTCTACCCAAACTGATTTACAGATTCAATGCAATCCCAATAAAAATCCCAACAACCTTTTTTTACAGAAATGGATAAGCCAGTAATCAAATTTATTTGGAAGGGTAAGGGGCTCCAAATATCCAAAAATGTCTTTAAAAAAGAAGGACAGATTTGAAAGACTCTCACTTCTTGACTTTAAACCATATTACTTAGCCATATTCTAGCTCAGAAATAGACCCTCACATCTACAGTCAAGTGATTTTTGACAAAGCTGTGAAGCCCTCCCAGCTGGGCCAGAGCAGTCTATTCAACAAATGGTACTCAGAGAACTGGATAGCCATATTCAAAGAAAGAAAGAGAACCATTTTCTCATACCTCATACAAAAATTAACTCAAAATGGATAAAGGACCTAAAAATAAAAGGGATAACAATGAAACTCCTAGAAGAAAATGTAGGAAAACATCTTCAAGATCATGTGGTAGGCGGCAGTTTCTTAAAACTTACACCCAAAGTACAAACAACAAAAGGAAAAATAGATAAATGCGGCCTCCTCAAAATTAAACACTTTTGCACCACAAAGGACTTGTCAAATGGGTGAAAAGGCAGCCAAGTCAATGGGAGAAAATATTTGGCAATCACATATCCAGTAAGGGTTTAATATCCATGATCTATAAAGAGATCATACTACTCAACAAAAAAAGACAAACTTCCTAATTAGAAAATGGGCACAAGACTTGAAAAAACAATTGCCCAAAGAAGAAATACAAATGGTGAGAAAACACATGAAAAAATGATCAACATCACTAGCAATTAAGAAAACGTAAATCAAAACTACAATGAGATATCATTTCACACTTATTAGACTGGCCACTATTAAAAAGTCGGAAAACTGTAAATGTTGTAGAGGATGTTGAAAGATAGGAACATTTATTCACAATTGGTGAGAATGTAGAATGGTACAGTCACTGTGGAGGACTGTTTGACAATTCCTAAGGAAGTTCAATATGGACTTGCCATGTGACCCGGCAATACCATTAGTAGGTATAGACCCAGAAGAACTGAGAGAAGAGACACAAACAGATATCTACACACCAACCACACTGATGTTCATAGTGGTGTTAGTCACAGTTGCCGAAAGTGGGAAACAACCTAGGTGTCCATCAACTGAGGAATGGATAAAAAAATTGTGTGTATACATTCGATGGAATATTATGCAGCAATAAGAAGAAATGAAGTCATGAAGCATATGACAACATAGATGAAACTG